>CM042012.1:126723235-126796640 GCA_023525715.1 Cichorium intybus | reverse complement strand
ACTTGTTGAATCAATTAATGCGTTTTCCACAAAATTATTGCTAAATAAACTAGGAAAGGCCTTTTATGCTTTTTACCAGTGTTGCAGAAATCGGCCTCGGCGGCCGATTAGTCGCCGATTAATCGTTTGGCGGCCTCGAGCCGTCGACGATTAACGCTAGTCGGACGCATTAGTCGGTCTTGGTCAATATCGGTCAACGACGGTCCTTGGCGGGATTAATCGGCCTAGTCGGTCAACTAAAGTCAAATTTTCAAAACAATTTCAATCCCGGTCAAAAAAGCTGAAAAACCATCATCGATTCCTTTGAAAAAAAGGATCTAAAGCTAAAAAATTAATTTTCCTTTTTCTCATTCTCTCGACACCATCATCCATTCCTTTTACCCTTTCTCTCGACACCATAATTTGTAAGCATATTGATATTAAATTAATAATAAACCATTTTATTATGACTATTTAAGTAAACCGATATATATATATATATATATATATATATATATATATATATATATATATATATATATATATATATATATATATATATATATATATATATATATATATATATATATATATATATATATATATATATATATATACTCTAAATATCTAATATTAAGGGTCTCCGACTAATCCCCGATTAATCCCCGTCAACCCCGATTAATCCCTTAACCCTAGGCGACCGCCGAGCTACCGTCGAGCGTCTTTTACAACCTTGCTTTTTACTATTTATGGAAAAGCCATTGGGAAAAACTAAAAAGGTTTCCATGAAAGCTATTTGAGAATTTTCACTTGTTGAATCAACTAATGCGTTTTCCACAAAATTATTGCTAAGAAAACTATGGAAGACTTTAGACTTCAAAGTCTTTCTTTTGTGGTACTAAATGTTGCAACAGACACCACAACGTGGAACACAAACGTCTTGAATGGTTCGAATTCTTTTCTTTAGTAAATTGCAACATCCATCCTTATGCCAAAAGTTATGTTTTTCTTCCTGATGTTCGATTTATAGCACAAATGGTCCGTATTACCTAGTTTTTTTGCCTCTTTGATCCCTGGCTTGGATGCTGTTAATGATCCACGCTAAGTTAAAGTAAAATGACTATTATGCCCCCATCTTTATCTCCTACATCCTCTTGATCATTTTCTTCGGTGAAAACTAAAAATCTTCTCCATCCTCTTTGTCCTAAGCCCTATAATAAAGCAAAATTCACTTAAAACCTCTTCTCTTGCATTCGTGTTCTTATGCCTGTTCGAAGTGATTCTTTAGGGATGAGCGTATTCCAAAAACCGAACCGTACCTGACCGAAACCGAATTAGGATTTTTTAAAAACCGAAGACAGAACCGAATATTTATATTTGGTTCCGGTTCGGTTCAGTTCGGTTTTAATGATCAAGAGTAGTGTTAGGGGTAGGGATGTGCATGGGTCGGTTTGACGTATTCAAGTGCATATTCTAGCGGTTATTAGAAACTCGGTAAAAGATATGGAAAAATAATTAAAAACACGTCAATCTACATTACTGATGCATCTTACAAGTGTCATTAACTTTACGTAATCAAAAACCAAACATACTACAATATATATCAAATATTAATAATATATTAAATATTTTGGGTTTGGGTCGGTTTTAGGGTATGGGTCGGTTTCGGTTTTAGTGGGTCGGTTTTGGAAGGTGAAACCGAACCTAAAACGAAATTTTCGGTTTTTAAAATTTCAAACCCAAACCGTCGGTTTTTTATTTGGTTTCGGTTTTTCGGTTTTTGTCGGTTTCTCAGTTTCCGGGTTCGGTTTTGCTCACCCCTAGTTAGGGGTAAGCATGGTCGGGGGACCGGTTTGTATATTCGGTCCCAGTTTGCTCTCTTTTACTGAACCAAATATGTTTATTCGGTCCCGGTTTGGTTCGGTTCGGTTTGGTTTTTCCGGTCCATATTATCACCCTAGTTTCTGGTATAGTGTTGCAGCAGGATTCACAGACTGACTTAATTGTTCATGCCTTTATTCTTTTATCCATGAAATGTCACTTAATGTTGAAAGATATTTTGGGAAGTTGATGGTACAATTGGGTAAATGGAGGAGAGAAGTAAAAGAGAGCAAATTTATAAAAGTTACGACTTGATAATGAGACTTGCGTTTCCTCCGCCTTTTCTATTAAGTCCTTATTTTACATTGAAAAAAAAACAAACATTAATTTATCATATTAATTAATTCATATTTTCATAAAACATTTCAATTAATAAACTGACAATGGCCAAGTAGACTATGGATGACCTCAAAGTCTTTCTTTTTGTCCTATTTTATGTACAGACAACGACCAAGGTGGAGGCACACATCACAATAACGCCTCTAATGGTTCATTTTCTTTTTAATGGTTTATTATGTCTTATGTGGAATACCTCAAAGTCTTCCTTTTAGATTCACAAATCAACGTTGTTAATAATTTATTAATTTTCTTTTGTAGTTTTTTTTTTCTAAACTCATAAATCATTTGTATCAGTTAAATGTTAGAAGCGATGGTTTTACCTTTTAAATATGAAAGTGTGTCTATTGGAGTCATAATTTATTGATAACGGGTCAAATAGATAAAATAAGAAAAAGAAAAATAACTAGAGTAAATCATAGAGATTTAACAGGAATTTGCAAGTTTGGTCTCATTTTTGAAATATTCTTATATACCGAGAAAATAGGAAAACAAAAGCCAAACTGAATAAGACTCCAAAACTTGTTATGGAGCATGATCACTATGCTTTAAAATTACACTAAAACACTCTGAATAAACGGCATACAAGTTAACAACTGAGTACGTTTTCGTGGTGCACATAACTTAGTCCAAAACAACCAACACAAGTCCAAAACTAGAAATCCAAAAGTAGACATGAATACATATTGTAGTAGTCTCAAAAATGCTTTAAACAACATAGTGAGGTCAGCCCCAAAAATGCATAACAAATAGATCATAGATGAACTTAAGCAACATTTATTTGCATAAAAAAACAGCATTTCAGAATCTAAAATGTTGCATTTCATCCTAAATCTAACATCGTGAAGAAACTTATTCCATATAAAGTCATAAGAGGGTGCATATAATGTCCTAAATCTAAAAGTCATCCCTATAGCCTTCGATTCTTGTAGTGGTGTCATTTACTTGAAACCCATGACTCATAACATATCTACTGAGAGAGGGAAGAGAAAAAAGTTCTATGTTTTTGGTGTAAGCGAAATTAATAAACTTTATGCATGATGGTATTCCAAAATGAGTCCATTTCAGAATTCATGGTTATTTCAGTAAAATCCAAAAAGTATTTTTCTTGTATTTATAAAAATAATATATTCTAGTGTATTTCTTAGCGGTTGAACTTATTTCAAATGTCCATGCACCCGTAAAATTGTGAAGCACACAAAAATGTCACTAAATCCCAGAATAGTGTCATTAAAAGCCCTCTTGGTAATCAGCGGCACACAAAAAGTGCCACTATAAGCGCTGTCACTAAAAGCCTTTAGTGACACCTTTTTGTTGTGTCGCTGCAGGATTTCCAAGTTTTAGTGGCACTTTTTTTGTATGCCACTACAGATTTTTTGATTTTTGTGGCACTTCTTTATACCACTGTATGCTTGCTCAAATCAGTGTCACCTACATGCTTTTAGTGGCAGTTTTTTATGCCACCATTTACTTGCTACAATAAAAGCCATTTTTCATACTTTTAGTGACACTTTTTTATACCGCTATACATTTGCTAAAATAAATTACATTTACATGCTTTTAGCGACATATTTTTTTACCATAAGAGGCTAAATACATAGATATAATAAATGAAAAACACAATATCATTAATTAAAATAAAAATTAAATTGTCTAACAACAATATTCTCAATATTTAAAACACCAATGTTTTCAAAATGTGTAATAAATCTCAATGTTGTACCAATAGCCCTTATAACATAAAGCTACCAAAGTAACTAGTCGTTGGCGAAGAAACACGAAACATAATTACATACGAACATTGCATAATCGCTTCTCTTGGTGATCGAGTTTATGAACAATTGCCTATCATAAACCATGAGACATCACATAAAAAACATGTAAGAATAGCTAATAACCATGACACATAAAAAACATAACTTGGTAATCTGAGTTGAAAGTAATTAACATTGTTATGATGGCTTTCAGATGTTGATCTTTGATTTCCTAGAGGAGAGTTATTAGGAACCATAAAAATGTTATTAGGAACCTGAAACGAATCCAAAATAATATTGTCACTAACACATGGGGCAATAATATTGTGATTTTTGTATATTTAAGAAGTGTAGTGACCCATTGCCTCCACTTTTTCCCCAAGCTAAAAAATTTCATCAATCGTAAGGGTTGGATCAAAGGCACGTGCTTTTAATGAACCTTTCCAATGCCTCCACTTTTGCCCATGCTAAAAAAATATCCATTTTTATAACATTTGTTTTGGTCGGATAAATAACAAATTTTGACTGCAAATGTAACTTAAATGTGTTAATATATACATATACACTAATAGATAACTTCTGATAAGGTAATTTTCATTAACCTTAACAATGGACAAAAAGAACATTAGACTTATTGACGTTTCATCAAATGGATGAGAAAGTCGATGGCAGAAAATTTAACCAAATATTATCAAATTAAATCTAATTCAGTTTTAAACCAAGGATAAAATAAATTTGTAGAGAACATGTGACACCTAAAGGAACAAATTATGCTTGTGGTCATGGTTTGACATATAGAAGGCAAAATATTTTATATAAATAAATAAAATACCTTAGTTTGGATATGTGAATAAAAATTTCATAAATAATTAGTGATCCACATTCAACTAAACTGCATATACCGTTTTTATGCCATAGGTTATTGACAGTATATTTATATTGTTGTTTACTTCTTTGGTCAAGAAACCATTAATTTCTTTGAAAAGTATATTATAGCAAAAATCTAGTTATTAGATTATGAAATTAATATTAAACATGCTTACATCTTCCATTCAGGATGGAACTTGTGTATGTTTACCTTCACATGTTTTACGAACCTATTAGTAATTTATATGGAAATAATTGGATTTATTTACAAAGAAATTATATGTTTGTGTTTATATTTGAGTGAAACCCCAATGGAAGTAATAATGGTTTTAATAGCATGGAATATGTATAGTTTCGTTACATAATGCGTACTCGGCCTTAAGAACTAAAAAGCTATTTAGGCTGATAATATACTAAAATTTGAAAACCAAATAATATTTCATTGAAACCTTGATGAAATGTAGATCGTTAGTTTCAACTTTAATTAAATAATAATAAAGAAACTATAACTTTTCACTCCTCAATTAACCATACAAGTATGTACAGGCGACAAAGAAGATGCCAAGCATCTTTGTAAGAATTCCAAACCAGGGAAACAATGACAGTCACGAAACACTTAGATACGACACAGAAAAAAAAAATTAATTTAGGTCATTTCCCTTTAAGATTTTCGTAAGAATTGCAAACCATGGAAACTTTTGTTCAAGCAAAATACGTATACATACAAACAAAATGAAGGCAATATAGTATGAGAAGAAGATGCCAATTTCGTTCAATTAAATCAATATATTTGGGGAGAGAGCATTAACAACGAGAAGTCAAGTTAGAAAAACCCTAATTTTGTTTTTCGAAGCTACCGTAAAAGAAGAGTAAATGAGGAGTGCCGATTACCTTGATCTTGTCGAAAGTCGGAACAGGGAAGATGAGGGTGGAGTATGGAAGAAAGGCGGAAGGCGGAGAAGCGAGATGACCAACAAGGCGGAAGATTCTCAGACCTCTAAATTCTCACGTAACAAAGATTAGGGTTTTTTCCAAGGTTCTAAATGGCGTGAGGCGTGACTTGGCAACAATGTCAAGTCTCAAGTTTTACGAGTCATGACGTTTTTCAAAGCGTGTTGTAAGGCGGCAATTTTATATGAATGTAAAATTATATTATATATAAATATAGATTTATATCAAAATATCAGATTATTAGAAGTGTCTTATCAATAATCAATAACAAAAAGTTAACAAAAACTCAAATGTTTTATGCCCAATCAAGAAATGCAAGACAAAGAAGAAAAAACATGCCTCAAACAGCAAAAAATCGCGCCAAGGCTCGCCTTGGCACGCGTCAGGCCTAGCAAAGACGCCTTGGACGTTTTCGGAACGGCTACCTCACGCGTTGATGCCATGGCACGCCTTGGCACCGCCATGGCACGTTATTTAAAACCCAGGTTTTTTCTTTTCACTTAAAGTTTTTCTCAATTTTAGTTTTTTCAAGAGTAAAAACTAGGGAAAGGAAATATAAGTGGGATTTCGAAGACGGAAGCAAAAATCGATTTTCACAAACATAAAACTTTTAGTGGCATATTTTAATTTATAAGATATAAAATATAAATTTTTAGTGGCATTTTAAATTATTTTATAACATTAATAAATAGGGATTTTAGTGACATAATATATTAAATGTCACTAAATCTATTAAGTTTTTTATGGCACATAAAATATGTCATTAAAAACATAATATAGTGGCACAAAAATACATGCCACTAAAAATGTGTGCAACTAAATGTAAATATTTTTGTAGTATGTTTCACACAAAACATATATTTAACAAATTATATATACAAAACAATTAGCAACATTTACGTATTTTGGGAAAAAGTGCCTATTCGATTATATGTGAAATGCTAATTGGGTAATTAAGAATTAGAGAAAAGTGCAAAATTTATCAAAGGCTAAGATCCATACACGATCGATCTTTATCATTAATCATGAGAGCTTTATCCTCTCTCTCTCTCTCTATATATATATATATATATATATATATATATATATATATATATATATATATATATATATATATATATATATATATATATATATATATATATATATATATATATATTACGCGTATCCCCGCGCGTTGCGCAGGAATAAAAATATTTTATAAAAAATATTGACATATTATATAAGAATCTGAAAACATTAGATCTAATATAAATGCGTAGCTTTAGTTATAAATATCTCATCACAATATATATCATGTATCAATTATAAAATTTTCATCACAAAACCCAAACACAATATCAAAATCATATATTTAATATAATTATAATGTTATTAATATGTTAATTTAACCAACATCAATGAAACATCCAATAGTAATTTTGTATTATATATGGATAGTGTAATTATAACATAAGAAAATGTCTTAACATGAATTAGCTTAACATCTAAAATAAAATAGAAATAAACATAGTAATAATATTACAAATGTTACCATTGAGAAAGAATTGTATTATTATGAAAAATTTTCTTCATTAGTTTCATCAAAGGTGATGAATAACAACTTTTGCATATTTTATTATTTAATTACATTCGAATCATTACATTTCATTGTTTACCTTATCTATTATAAAAACTAACAATATACTTTGACTCGTAAACAATTTCACAAAATCAAACTTAAAGACTCTCTTTAAACATAACTAACTCTCATTGATAATTAAAGAAAAAAAATCAGTTTTGTCTCTTGAATAATATCGTAGTATGAATTTTATGAATTTGATATACATATAACATCATGCAAAAGATAGTTCTCTATATTTCTCTTTTTCATCCGATGAACACATAAATACCTAGAAAAAAAAGAAATTTTAAGGTAAGTTAGTAAATAATGAAACTAAACCACGAAATCTCAATGGATGTTAGCAAAATATATAAATTTGTTTCAAGTCTTATTTTCCTTCATCTTATTCTTTAAGCCAAGCAAATTAATTTATCTCAATAAACTATATATACATCTATATTAACCATAATCAACTATTAAATATCATAAGTTAGAAAAACTCTTATGTTGTAGTAATTAATTAGGTGAGAATTGAAAGGTTTTTATTTATGATTAACCAATATGAATTACTAACCAGTTAATTAGATTAAGTTGAAGAGTTTAGTAGTTTCAAAAAAACATGGTTCAAGATAGATGACATATCTTGAACCACATTGAATTGTAAGGTATTTATTATAATAATTATAAAGATTATAATGATAAATATAAAAATAAAGAAAGATAACGATTTAATCACTTATAATTAATCTAATTAAATAAGACTTTCAAAATTAATATATAAGATATAATTATTTTTATCAAACCATATGTTTTTATTTCTATATACTACTTAAAAGTCAAAAAGTTTAATCAATATAATATATTTCAATTAAAAACATTTCATTAAGTGCTTAATTGATTAATTTAAAAAACTTAAAACCTATTCAACTACCATCATTTGATATTCATAAATTATAACATCTTAAATAGACTACTTAATATTATTAGTATGCAAGCCAAAAACTCTTGAATGATTGTAATTAATTAGTTGAAAGTTGAAGGGTTTTGGAAGTTTCAAATAAATATGGTGCATGTATGATTCATATCTTCAACCATATACCTTTAAACACCTCTATTATATGATTTATAATGATGATAATGATAATGATAATGATAATGATAATGATAATGATAATGATAACGATGATAGATGGTAGATGGTAGATGATTTTGGTCATTTATTTTAGATAACATTTTATAACGAATTTGATGCATAAAATTACTATAATTATATTTATATCATGTTTTATAAAGTTTTATTATTATTTTTATTATACTTTTATTAAGTTTTAGATTAGTAGTTTTTTCTATTATATTATTACTATGCTTTAAATTAGTAGTTTTTTTTTTGCTCCACAATATTATCCATGCTACATCATTTAATCTAAAAACATCAACCAAACATCATAAAAAATAAATATAAGATTAATGTTAAAAATGTAACAATTATCACAATGAAAACAAATAAATTCATAACTGAAGAACGATCAAAAAAGCTAATAATTATTTGACCATCATCTTGGCAAATCAAGTCAATAGATAATCTATTGGTAGTAACATCATTCTTCATTCAAATAAACCAACATGTTGATTTCAAAAACTTAAAAATTCAACTCATTATATTAAGAACCAAGAGAGATGAAATAGAGATCATATATTTTTCTTCATATTCATTGTCAAACTAATAAGAAATACAATCCATCGTTATTTAAATCTCGAAAATAAAAAACTAAAAAAGAGAGAATAATAACAATTTTAACTAAAAGTCAAACAATATAATATAATCGTCTATTTTAAGTTAAGTGTATAAGAACAATCCAATATTAAAAATATAGTATAACACATTGACATGAACTATGTTAGAATCTAATACAAACAAATAAAATGTATTAACAATAATACATAATGTCACAACATTAATATTATTTTCCTTGCCAAATAATGCTAATCTGAAAAGCGTAAAAGATGTTTGTTCGCTAAAGTATTAAGATGTTTTGTAGCTAAAGCTTTTTTACTTGTATTTATGTGACGATTTTTTACATTTTCAATGTTTAATTTTTTTATATGACAATAATGTCAACTTTTATATCATTTTTCTTGTTAAATAATATTAATCTTAAAAAAATTCTACAAAACCAAACCATTAAATACTTCATTAAACAACATAAGCCCAATTATTCAAACATTATAAAACATTTTTTGATGAATATGGATAAGAAAACATTACATATATATATATATATATATATATATATATATATATATATATATATATATATATATATATATATATATATATATATATATATATATATATATATATATATATATATATATTACATACTTGTGGATCAACAATAGATTATCGAAGCATTGAAAATCACTAATTACAAAGAATAATCAATTATACTAAATGTATTATATATCTTTCTAACGTTATGTTGAGGTAGAACCAATATGCACTTTATCTCTTCACGTTTCTTCTTTCTAATACAATATTAACATATGTACCTCCAAAGTATATGTTAGCAACCATGTCGTTTCTCTCTTGCCTCTTGCCTCTTGCCTCATGACTTATGATTTGTTTTAGTTTCTTCATGTTTCTCCTTTGTAATACAATATGAAATTTTGAAATTTCAAAGTGGGTGTGCTCTCAAGTCAATTTTTCTTCCATCATATTCTCCAAGATAGAATCAAATTTATATGTGAACTATATATGACTCTTAGATTAATTAGGTGTAATAAGCAACAATTAAGTATCATAGGTTAAAAGACTCTTGAGTTGTACATGTTTAATTATATGAAAGTGAAAAACTTTGTAAGTTTCAAATGAATATGGTGCAAGAATGAGACATATCTTGAACTATATTCATAATGTCCTCTATTATAAGAGTTATATATATATATATATATATATATATATATATATATATATATATATATATACATATATATATATATATATATATATATATATATATATATATATATATATATATATATATATATATATATATATATATATATATATATATAGGGTCCGGTTCCGGTGAGGACTCTTTTTTCGGTGAGAACTCACGAGAACACCTTAAAAAAATCGAAAAAAAATATAAAAAAATACAAATCATAAAATCGAGAATAGTACTATATCATCATCAAAAAAAATTTGAAAATTTTTTTTGCATCATTGCAAAACGTAATGATGCAATTTTTCTGTTTTTATTTTGAATCATTATTTCATTATAAATAAAATAATGATCGAAAAGTTTTTTTTAATCTTTTTTTTCTCCGATATAGTACTATGATCCATTTTATTATTTATATATTTTTTATTTTTTTTCAATTTTTTAAGGCGTCCCCGCAAGTTCACACTTTAAGAAGAGTCATCACCTGATCCTGATTCTATATATATATATATATATATATATATATATATATATATATATATATATATATATATATATATATATATATATATATATATATATATATATATATATATATATATATATATATATATATATATATATATATATATATATATATATATATGGTCAGGATCCGGTAGGAGCCGTGATGACTCTTCTCATCCAATCATTCTCATAAGGGCAATAAGGTCAAAGCGTTTTCCTTCGACGTGACGCAATCACGTGCGACGCACGTCCACGGAACGAAATACGAACTCAATGATTTAAGTGAGTTTTTTAAGTGGGTTTTTTTTTCAACGTGATTTAAGTGGTTTTTTTTATCTTTTTTTCCTTTTTCGCTTTTTTATTTTTTTTATTTTTTATTTATTGTTTTTTTCAAAAAATAATTTTTTTTCAAATTTTTTTATTTTCGATTGTACTCGGTTTTTATTTTTTTTATTTTTTTTGAATGCTATGGTACTCGATTTTTAAATTTTTTTTGTTTTTTTTCATTTTTTATGTATATTTTTTAATTTTTAATATTTTTTAATCTTAATTTTAAAGTTTTTTTTCATATCTTTAATCTAATCATTTTGGATCATGATATTTTTAATCATAACGTTTTCGATCATGTATTTTTTGATCATAACATTTTGGATCGTAGTTTTTTTTTGCATCTTGGATCATAAGTTTTGAATCATTTTGTCGTTATATGTTTTTTTAACTCGTTTTGGATCATAACGACTTTTGGATCTTGAATCATAACAAATATTGCATCTTGGATCATAAGTTATGAATTATAAAAACATATTTTGGTTTTAATATTTTTGGATCATATGTATTTTTTTTCTATTTTGATGAGATTTTTACTTAAAATATAAAAATAAACATGACAAAAACATTTTTGTTAATACTATATGTATAAGATAAAATTGGTCAGTCAATTCAATAGTAGGCCTCATTCACGAAGCTGGTCTATAAAGTGGGTATAATGAAGCTGCCTGTAAAATGGCAGTCTAATGGGTGAACACTCTCACCCACCGCTCGCCTGATCAGTGGAGGGTCGTTAGCCGAACAGTTTTGATAGGACCACATAATCATTAAAAGTATAATGATCAAAGTACTAGAACCTTTACACAAAATCCCAATCTAGTTACTTTAAGAAAAATGTGAATTTGATGCTACCCCATGAAATTGCACATTGCACTTTATGAAACGTTGGTGGAGCGTGTGTGGTTTACCGGCACACCAATGGGGGTTCATAAAGAGTGGCAATGGGTGTCTCAGGTGTTATCATTGTTGATGGAGCATGTGTGGTTTACCGGCACATCAATTTGAGATGATAATGGACCCCGAGAGTACCAAGCTAATTTGCATGGTTATTCACACCCGGTTTGTGATCCTCGGCATCCCAGTCACAAACGGTGGGGCATATCCGAGATTAAACATGCTATTGAACAGTTCAATAAATCTCAAAAGAAACTAGGAATTCCATTCATAATAAGATTATTTTTCCGCGGTGGAATTGGCTGAATCGTCATTCGCCTACCTTTATAAAATTTGCTTATAGATTACGGCATCCCTCTTCTATGTTGCAAATTGTTATAGTTGGATCCTAGCCTTATTTTATATTGGGTTATTATAAGGACCGACAAGTATCTAATTAAACTTACCTTCTTTTATAGATGTCTTCTGCTGATCAATCCGCTCCCCACTCAAACTCCAGTGTTCCCTCAATCCTCTCATTATGTTCCAAGGTTCAATTGAACGGGACAAATTACAATGACTGGATTAGAAATATCAAGATGGCTCTGAGGTACGAGAACAAAGAGTATGTCCTCGTGACCGAGCTTGTCGATATTGACCCTGAAACTGCTACTCCCGAGGAAATTTCCTTGTACCAAAAACATTCTGATGATGCGACCAAAGTGGCCTGTATCATGATCGCTACAATGAACCCCGAATTGCAAAGAATATACGAAGACTACTGGCCCTTTGAGATGCACAAGGAGCTTGCGGAAAAGTTCCGCAAGCAAGAGCGCATCGAGAGGTGCGAGGTTGTCAAGGACTTCACGAACAGCAAACCTAAAGATGGAGAGTCCATCTGCACTCATGTGCAAAGAATGCAAGGTTACGTGGAGCGGCTTAGAAAGCTTGCGATGCCTGTACCGGAGCAGTTGGCCGTTGACATAGTGCTTAACTCGTTACCGAGTTCTTATGACCAGTTCAGGCTGGCTTATCATTTGAACAACAATCAGGCTAATATGACTGAGTTGCATCGCATGCTTCGAGTAGCTGAGGACGGGATGAAGGGTAAAAGTGTACCCTCGGTTAATCAGCCCATCCTAGCCATCGGAAGTGGCAAAGGAAAGAAAAGGAAGGGCTCTCCTAAGCAAAATTGGAGGGAAAAGGTTCAGGTCGGGTCATCCAGTAATGGCTCGAGAACCAAGACTTCCCACATTCCTTGTGTGGCCAATCCTGATGAAGCCAACTATTTTTACTGCAAAGAGAAGGGCCATTGGAAGAGAAGCTGCCCCAAATACTTGCAGGATGTCAAGGATGGAAAGTAAAGCCATCGACAGCAGGTATATACACTATCTCTAAAAACTCACCATCTTCTAATTCTTGGGTCCTTGATACAGGATGTGGTTTTCACATTTGTTCTGATCTGCAGGGCCTAAAGGAAAGCAGGGAGGTGGAGCACGGTAGACTGAACTTGATCATGGGCAATAGGAGATCGTCCCATGTTACCAAGATCGGCGTTTACAGTTTAGTGCTTAGTAGTGATGTTAGTATAGAGTTATTTAATTGTTGCTATTCGCCAGAAATGGCAAGAAACATTATTTCATTTCACGCATTGTTCAGACAAGGATTTCAATTTTCTTTTGATAATAAAATTGGTTCGATTTCTGTTTTCAAAAATGGTATTTTGATTTTTACTGCTTATCCTTGTGATGGTGTGTATGAAACTGTTGAATGTGTTGACATTTTAGGACATGGTGTAAATTATATTGATTCTACCAGTGGTGTAGAAAAGGCATGTCTGTGGCATAGTCGGCTCGGGCACATCAGCAAGAAACGCATCGCCCAACTCCAAAAGGATGGAGTGTTGGAATCATTCGACCTTAGGTCGGATGATGTATGCGAATCTTGTCTGTTGGGCAAAATGACTAAATCACCTTTCAAAGGGTCTTTTGAAAGAGGTGAGGGTCTGCTGGACATCATTCACACGGATGTGTGTGGTCCATTCAGATCAACCACAAAGGATGGCACGCGTTTCTACGTGACCTTTACCGACGATTTTAGTAGATACGGTTATATCTACTTGATCAAGCACAAGTCGGACACCTTTGAAAAGTTCAAAGAGTTTAAAACGAGGTAGAAAATCAATTAGGCAGGAAGATAAAGATGCTCAGGTCCGACAGAGGCGGAGAGTATCTAAGTATCGAGTTCCTAGACTATCTAAAGGAATGCGGAATAATTTCGCAGTTGACACCTCCCAGGACACCACAGTTGAACGGTGTTGCAGAGAGGCGCAACCGAACCCTGTTGGACATGGTTCGTTCCATGATGAGTCGAGCTTCACTTCCCATTCACTTCTGGGGGTATGCCTTAGAGACTGCCGCCCACATCCTCAATCTTGTCCCAACTAAGAAGGTTGCTAAAACACCTCATGAGATGTGGATGGGGAAAGTTCCCTCGTTAGCACACATCAAGGTCTGGGGTTGTGAGGCTTTCGTTAGACGAGAGACTCAATACAAACTCGCAGACAGAAGCGAAAGGTGTTTCTTCCTTGGTTATCCCAAACAGTCATTTGGATATCTATTCTACAGACCAAGCGAGGACGTGGTCTTTGTAGCTAGACGAGCGGTCTTTCGAGAGAGAGAGCTCATATTCAAAGACGACAGTGGGAGTACCATTGATCTGGAAGAAATTCAAGAGTCATCAGATGACGCAACCTTAGGAGAAACTAGCAACCAACATGAGGAAGAAGTTCTTGTTGGTCCGACAGATGTATCCTTACCTCTTAGGCGTTCCGGTAGGGTTAGCATGCCACCCGAGTTTTATGGGTTCCATATAACTTCGGATGGGGACACGTTTGTCAGTGATAGGACACTGATAAATTTAGATGAACCAGCTAACTACCAGGAAGCAGTGGCGGGCCCTGAGTCTGCCAAGTGGAAAGAGGCCATGGATAGCGAGATCAAGTCCATGTATGACAATCAAGTTTGGAACTTGGTTGACAACGTACCGGGTCGAAAGACAGTCGGGTGCAAATGGATCTTCAAGAAGAAGACCGACATGGACGGAAAAGTACACACTTTCAAGGCAAGACTGGTTGCGAAGGGATTTACTCAAACCCCAGGGGTTGACTATGACGAGACCTTCTCACCAGTAGCCAAGATAAAGTCTATTAGGATTATGCTGGCCATAGCTGCATTTCATGACTATGAAATTTGGCAGATGGACGTCAAAACCGCCTTCCTTAATGGAAAGTTGACTAAGGATGTCTACATGAATCAGCCAGAGGGTTTTGTCGATGCAAAGTATCCTAATAAGGTGTGTAAGCTTGAGAGATCAATCTACGGATTGAAGCAAGCTTCTCGCAGCTGGAATCTTTGTTTCCATGAGAAAGTCAAAGAGTTTGGTTTCTCTAGGAGCGAGGATGAGTCCTGCGTATATGTCAAGGCTAGTGGGAGTATAGTCACCTTTCTGGTGCTGTATGTCGATGACATACTGCTCATGGGAAACGATATTCCAACCTTGCAAGGTGTCAAGTCTTGGCTTGGGAAATGTTTCGCCATGAAGGATCTAGGAGAGGCTGCCTATATTCTCGGGATAAGAATATTGAGAGATAGGAAGAAGAGACTAATTGGACTTAGTCAGGGTACATACTTGGAAAAGGTACTGAAAAGGTTTAGTATGGAAAATTCCAAGAAGGGAGAGCTACCTATCCAAAGTAATGCAAAATTTAGTAAGACTCAAAGTCAGAGTACAGACGAAGAAATAGCTGAAATGAGTCGGGTACCTTACGCTTCGGCTGTAGGATCGATCATGTACGCTATGACGTGTACTCGCCCTGACGTGGCCTTTGCCTTGAGCATGGTCAGTCGGTACCAGGGTAACCCTGGAAGTGCGCATTGGATAGCTGTAAAGAATATACTCAAGTATCTGCGAAGGACAAAGGACATGGTGTTGGTCCTTGGAGGCAGTGATACATTGAGAGTTGAAGGATATACGGATGCCAGTTTTCAGACGGATAGAGACAGTGGTCGGTCTCAGTCTGGTGGGTTTTCCTTCTGAACGGAGGAGCAGTAACTTGGAAAAGTTCCAAGCAAGATACGGTGGCTGATTCTACTTGTGAATCAGAGTATATAGCAGCAAGTGAAGCGTCTAAGAAAGCGGCTTGGCTGAAGAACTTCATCGGTGACCTTGGAGTAGTCCCGAGTATTCAGGAGCCCGTGGAACTGTTCTGCGATAACGAAGGTGCGGTCGCCTTGACAAAGGAACCGCGAGACCATGGAAAGTCCAGGCATATCGACAGAAAGTACCACTACATAAGGCATAAGGTAGAAGAAGGTCACCTTGTGGTAAAGAGGGTATCATCGGAAGATCATCCTGCAGATCCCTTGACAAAGGCTCTGAGTAGGATTAAGCATAATCAGCATGCTAGGAGCATTGGATTAAGAGATGATATAAAGTTTATGTAAATTAGATAGGTTTCGAAACTTGTAACAATGTATTGTATTTGACTCTTGTGATTTAATAATAGAGATTTATTAATGAGTAATGGTTTACTACTTTTGTCAATACTTTATCATTGTGTTTCATTTTGCATGTTTTACTCCCTGAATAATTGGATTAATCAAATATCCACAGTCGATTACACTTTTTGGGAGTAAGTGTGAAGTAAGACTGTCATGAATTGGTAATAGATTGTCTCAGGAGTTAGACATTGCAATTGGATTGCTGCACCATTCGTGAGTACTTGGAAATGGAGATTTGAGTATTGGATAAACCCGCGCTCAATGGATTGCTTCATGGATTTCATCACGAGCAATGTTGAGACGATAATATCTTTTGATCTTTAAGCTAAGACATATGAGTTATGATTTATTAGACAGTTGTTCATTGATAATACGAAAACGCATCGGTAACTCGGTGTTATAAACGTATTGTTGTGAGTGATTTGTCTGGTAAAAGACATAAGTATATGAGTCGAAGCTTATTCGTCCCTTGACCCTAACGGGGAACAGATATCTGTAGGCCTCTCGATGAATTTGAAGTTGACTAAAATGGTTGGCCAACCGGGACTAAATTGGTAGTCTAAGAGTCATATGCAAATCGGATATCGAGGAACAGTGAATCAGACCAGGATTGACTTTAATCCATGTCTTGAGTCTGAAAAATATCTTGTTGGACGGAGGATCATCTGATCACTTATCTATGCACAGAACTGATTAGATCAGAGTTTGGCAGTGGTTTCTAGGAAGCTAAAAGTGCTGGTTAATTAGAGGTTAAATTGGTAATTATAGTCATAGACTTATCCAAGTGGGAGACTGTTGGATTAGGTGTCTAAGCCATGACTAATAATTAGTATTTGCCTAATTAATAGTAGCACAGTCCATTTGGGTTGCCCTCATGGCTGGAGGTTTGTTGGAAAGTTAAGTAGAGAGAAAGGGTTGATTTATTATATGACTAATAAATCAAGATATTGTTTGTTAATATATTATGGAGACAATATATTAATTAGAAATAGTATTGTTTGATTAATAATTAATCAGAAATTAATTGGATTAATTTCTGTGACATTAATTGGATTAATCAGGAGGTCAGGGATTAAAGTCGTACGAATTCAATAGTTGAATTGCGGCGCGCGGCGCGCCAATGTAAAGGCTGCGACGCGCGTACATATCCGTACGAATTCGATAGTTGAATTGCGGCGCGCGGCGCGCCAATGTAAAGGCCGCGGCGCGCGTACACATAATCCGGAAAATGGGCTGCGGCTAGGGTTTCTAGCTTTACCCTTTGGTTCCCTATAAATAGGGAACCCTAGGCCTCATTATCAGTTGCTCATTCTATTGTTTCTCTCTGGAATATCGATCCATAATCCTCTCGGCTTGGGTGTGATCTCATTTGAGGCAGGATACTTTTGCTGCTCAGCTTCCAGAAAATTCTAAAAGGTTGGTTTCTCTAATTTTATTCTTTTAGTTAATTTTCTTATGCCCTTTAGGACTTGTTATATGTTCAATTAGAAGAAAACATAGATCCTTATAGGTTGCATGTGAACTTAGGTTATTTAGTTCATGGTTGCAGAAAACCTTTCAAGTATATATGCAAAAACATATATGCATATGTGTATTAAACGTATGTGCACATATGTATATGTATATCAATTTGTTCATGTACACATGTATGCATATTTTGCATATATACATAAATAGATGTGCATTTGTTCATATCTGTATATGCATGTATGTATTTATTTTAATGTCTTTGAATATATATTGATATCACTTTTTATTAACGCTCTTGCAGATTTTGAAGAATTTATCGAGCAAATTGAAGGAGTGAAAAGTGAAAAATGAAGATATCATGAATTTTCGTTGTATTTTGTATATTTTTTGTATGTAAGGTTCAAAACAGTTGTATATTATTGTTTATAATAAATTGGTAGTATGATATCCGAATATTATGAAATACAAATATTTTTTGTGTGTTTTTTACGAAATGTTATTAAATGTGCATGTATGCATCCCTAGAAAACATAACGTAAAAAGTTAAATATGCATATATGCACATTCTATTAAATAAATGCACAACTTAGAAATATGATTATGCATATATGCATTCTATTAAAAAAAGCATCAGCAAACATGTATATATGCATATGCAAATAAAAAAATTTATGTCTTTTAAAATCCAAAAATCTAATTAAAATAAAATAAATTTTAGTTTTTTTCAAATTTCAAAAAACCTGATTTTAAAAAAAACGATTTTTTTTTTTAATTTCAAAATTCAAATCTAATAGGCTTGATTTTAGGAATTGTTATTATTGTTGTCAAAAATAAAAAAAAAATCAGAATTAAATGAGATTTGCTAAATGACTATCATGCCATTTTATGATCTAACCAATCAGAATAAGTTCTCAAGATCTCATGGTTTTTTGGGTTCTCACAAGAACTCAACCATATATATATATATATATATATATATATATATATATATATATATATATATATATATATATATATATATATATATATATATATATATATATATATATATATATATATATATATATATATATATATATATATATATATATATATATATATATATATATATATATATATATATATATATATCGTTTGTTCAACTATTGAACAATTATAATTCAATCCCTGCATTTTTTAATTAATCCAATTAATCCTAAAATTAATTCTAATTAATTTATGATTAATCATTAATTAAATATTATGATTTCTAATTAATATAGTATACTCATAATATATTAATAAATAAATAAATAAATATATATATATATATATATATATATATATATATATATATATTGATAAGTTATCTTGTCCTCTGCTAGGTTTGAGGACAATCCAAAATGACTGTGCTCCTATCAGTTCAAGTATATTTTTAAATTATAGTTATCACATAGACACCTAATCCAATAAAATGATGATATAGAATGAATATCCGAGAACTTTTAGTATTTTCAAGTAACTACTTATAACTAGTTTACTCTTTATGTATCTAAAGTTTTGTGATTTGTAATTTTCTTCTGGTTTGAATTATTATGTTAGACAATTTTAATTTATAATGATATTTTGAATGCATGTGTTTCTATCTTATACAAATGTTTGTATTAATTTTGTACATATATGAATATTATTACCTACATATATCGTGGCTAATACCCACATATAAATATACTTTCACCTATACATTTTAAAATCAATACCTACATATCTACCAATATTACATACACATAAAAACAGTATTACCAACATATTTTTTTCTAATACGTGTAATCCACTTCACTGTCCAAGTCATCCATGAAGACCACGTCACAGGGAGCCCAAACAAGTCAAAATACTCTATCTACATATACTTGCTACTTTTTAGCCACATATACATGTGTAGGTATAAATTACTATTCAGCTACACATAAACTATGTATCTGTAATGATCTTTATTAACAAGCATCTTTGTTAACAAGCATGAGTCAACATAACGACACTTAATTTATGTGCAAGTAAAGACGACTACCAACATATATGAGGCTTCTACCTATACATAACGTGTGTCGGTAAACACCAAAAATTCTTTTAGTGAAGGCTCTCCTAAAAGGAACTTATTTGTCGTTTTCCGTCCACCGCATTGAGCGGGTACCCCACTAATATATATATATATATATATATATATATATATATATATATATATATATATATATATATATATATATATATATATATATATATATATATATATATATATATATATATATATATATATAAATATATATACATACATACATACATACATACATACACAACTTTGTATGGCTCCTAAAACCGTTTTCTATTAAAACATTAAGGTACTATGGTATTTAAATAAAGTTAAAAATTTAATTTCCTTAGGAGAAATATTATTATGAGAAAATGACTAAAATAGCCTAATCTCATAAGGGGTTTCTTTAAAATAGCACAAATTAATCATGATTCCACAAAGTAGCCAACTAAATCACAGGTGAGCTACTCCCACCTGCAATTTGGTATTTTGAGAACTATAAAAAAAAAAAATTCAAACCCTTATTTTTTCCCTCACTTGCGAATGCTCTCTCCCACATGAGAAATGCTCTCTCCAGTTCATGACAACTTACGATTTTAAGCTTTAAATAGTTGTCCAATAGGCATAAAACGTTTTACGTACGCTGGTCAAGGCTTAAGACGTCAAATTTTCAACTAAGGACAATTAATACATAAAACAACATAAGATCTGAGATTCTATAAGAATTCTAAGATTCAAATTTCTAGCAGCCATCAGAGAGCATTTTTTGTATTCAGAATTGAAAAAAATGAGTTTTTTTTAGGTTTATATGTCTTGGGCTGATGGGCGAAACTAACCTACGAAATCACAGCCCAGGTGGGGGGGGGGGGGGTACTTAACCCATAGGAGGCAATTCACAGGTCTTGAGTGGAGCTTGCCACCAAATCGTAGGTGGCATGAGGAAATCGCAGGTGGGACTTGCCACCTACGATTTGGTTGGCTATTTTGAGGTATCAGGCAAAACTTGTGCTATTTTGAAGAAACTTTTTATATGATTAGGCTATTTTAGTTATTTTCTCTTTTTTATTAATTAGTTTTGAAAATTTACTCTTTTATCGAGCTAAATAATTTAAGCCCAAATGCAATTGACATACATGCACCAAACGAAAAACTATGAAAATAAATAAAATTTTACACTTTACAGAATAGTAGACAAACAAGTAACGCTCTGGATAACGTGTGATTTTAAGGACAAGGAAAAAGAGTACTCTTGTATTTATTTGAAATGGAAAGAATACCAAAAACATATGCTTATTGATTTGTTTGATGGTTGTGTAGAGAACAATGTTGTGTTACATGGAGAAATGCTCAAAGCACCACACTATTTCAAAGTATAGGCCGGAATATTGAGAAGTATCACACCTGTGAGGCGCTTCATAGTGAAACCAAATCATGAGAATTCACATAAGCAAGGGGTATCAATTATAAGTGAGAGGTTAAATAAAGATTTGTAGTAAACCAAAAATACACCATATTGGATTGCATATGTCAAGAATTCGTAGCAACCAGCAATCCAACAACAAAAACATCCTGTTCAGATACTTCAAAAAAAAGATAGGCCCGCTGAGGGGCCCAGGATACTCTGATGATATAGGCAATTGGGCTTTGATGACTCGATGGACTGAGAATTTTGGGCACATTATTTATGAACCGACACGAATTCGGACCCCGAATCCAATTCGGACCACCACCACCACCACCACCACCACCACCAACTTTACGTCCACTTGACCGGAGCGACCTCCTTTGCATCCACCAGAACGACACTATCACCTTCTTGATCTCCCTATGGTTCCACATCCTATTGTACCCGCAACATAATTGAAGCGGAAGAAAAACATCGTGAGGCAGAATGCATGTTTCTTTCAAATTTCATAAAGGTCGTTACTATTTCAAAATTGTTCCCATTCACCAACGATGAACGCGGTGGATGTAAAGGGTCATTTTTCTGCCGATACAACCATAGCTGATTCAATTACTGAGGGTTGCAGGTTGCTTTTATCAAAGTCATCATTTTTCATAGGTTTGTATTTCTAATTGCAACGCTATGAACGACAATTTTTTATCAGCGTACCCCACATTTGTTGGAAGAATTACCTGTATTTCATGTTTCTGAAACAAGTAAGTTTTCACCATTCATTTGTATGGAAATGAAATTTGTGATGTAGTGAACGTTATGTGATGTCTGTTGCATTACCTGTGTAGTTGGCCCCATTTTACAATTAGAATGGTTGAACAAAAAAGGCAGGTTACCAGACCTGTCGCACACCTATTACAAATCACAGATACGACATAGATCTAACACATTAGTTATAAACACAAGGCTAGACCAGATCTAATGCAACATTTACACAAAAAATAGAAACATGGTAGATCTGACAGTAATACAGCGAGAATAAAATTGTGAAATTACAGATTATCAAACGTTAGAGTAATGGTAGTGATAGTGTATCATACGAATACATACAACAGTCCGCAAGCGTGCCAGCAGCATTCCCTACCATCTCCTAGACGGCCACCCAGCAGCCAGGGACCATGCGACCCGCCTGGCTGGGCGTCATCTGACTCGATAATCCTGGACGACTGGCCACCACGTGTGCCAATACCAGGATGACATATTACCTTGTAACGGTCACCGCGTGACCTGTCAAGCCACGAACGACCCGGGTGCCCCACGAGCCACTACCTGGTCAGTTGAATGAGCCAATCTCAGGTGACCACAGACGATCGCCCAATGACGAAAAGATTCACTGCCAAAACTGACAGGCGGTCCCCACAAATGTATAACGGTATATGATGATCATACCCCTGGTAAGATCATCATCGTCATTCTTACTTGCACTCGTTCACTTTCATCTCTCATTCTCTCTGATCACCGTACTGACTTAACCGTTGGAGCGCCCTCCCGGGATCGCCTCCCGGAGTGCAACTGACCCCATTCTCGTTGTTGTGAACTCAGGTCTGAAGCTCTACCACTTGGAGGACTCCATTGAAGGACTAGTTTGCATCATTAGCGCCATCCGTTTTTGTGACAACACAAGAATTACGCTCTCATAATCCTGAATGGCGACACCGTCGGATGATCGACAAGGTGGTGCCCAGCGAAGCCCAATACCACCTATCACATCTCTAGATGCTCCCATACATCAAACTCCGGCGACTACGCACCACACAGTCGCACCTACAGTCGCCATGACCACTATATCACCATGGCAGCCGCTGATGCAAACCCACTGACGCCGCCACTAACGTACTTGAACCCTCTCCTCCATGCAGGGCCATCGGCGACTCAACCACTGTTTCCACCTCCGTTTATCGCCACTACTATGGCGGGAGCATCAATGAACACATCCATTCCATCGAACGTTTCACCAAAAATTCCAATACCTTTCATCACCGGAATACCATCAACTCCTTCTCCAATACCCACTATTCCCCAAAACCTGTTTGTCAGCGCTTCTACTCCTCCAACTCAATTTGGTCTAGCGTCATTTTACGTCAGTAGCTATCCTACTCCTCCGATAATCACACCGCCTTACATGACACCGCAATACCTATTCATGCCACTTCACCCACCATTCCAACAACAAACGTTGAATCCAGTTCCCACAATAACAAACTCTCGATCTCCCTTCAACAAATAGCTCCTGGATTACGAGATCCTAAGCACCGCCAAACTCCCAACGTTGAAAATATACAATGGAACAACATGTCCCGACAGCCACATTGATACGTACGAGTGTCACATGACCTCGCTGAAGCTAGACTAACGTTTCTGGTGCACATACTTCCCGACGACGTTAGACAGAAATGCGTGTGCATGGTTCAAAAGCCTGGCGCCCAACAACATATACAATTTCGAACAATTGAAGCAGTTATTCCTTACAAATTTCATGAAATTGCGGAAGTATAGGGGTGATAACCATGATATCATGGGATGTAAGCAGCGAGAAGGTGTCAGTCAAGGATTATTTCAAACGCTTCAACAGGGCTACCGTGGATGTACCAGGGCAAGATAACCGAATGTGACGAGCGCGTTCACCTGGGGTTTGTTACCACGGCCACTATCTAGAAAGTTTTTAGGGAAACCTCCACAGACATGGCACGAGCTAAAGGAGCGAGTAGAAAGGTTCCTTCGGCAGGACGAAGGAACAGCAGAAAAGCAGTTGTATCTCAAAGCAGCCACGGATACTCACCACAGAAGAAACGATCGCTACCACTCCCATATTCGGCGGCCAGACCATGCCGGTCCCTTTTCAAGAAGTGGGAGACCCCACGACGATTCAACCCATTTTTTAAGGATAAGTCACGAAACCGGAATGCAGACATTTACGCAGTAAAGGAGACCACCACGAGTAAAACCCAAGATAGTAAGCAGCGGTACTGTGAGTACCATAAAAGTAGGGCCCACGATACCCTTGATTTTGCCATGCTGAAGCAAGAAATGGAGGAGAAGCAACTAAAAGGCAACCTAGTAGAAACAGCGAGGAAGCTGCGAGAGCAATATGAGGCGGAAAGGAAAACAGAAAGAAACTAGAAGGAAGACAAGACAGTTGGTCGAGGTCTCGAAATTCTGGCCATCCGTACAAGCCAGAAACAAACCATCCGTGCTGACAAGGAGGGTACACGTTACAGTTCGAGCCCACAAAACCTTAGCTTCTCCATCAATTACCCAAGGCCCGAGAACTGGCAGGGGTACAACCCCCTGGTCATCAGTGGCTATGTTAAAGACATCAAAATCCACAAGGTATATGTGGACAGAGGAAGTGCCGCTGACATCATTCATGAACACTGCTTTAAGTTACTACCACAAACAATAAAAGACGAACTAAAGCCAGTTAGGGGACGACTCATAGGATTCACGGGTCATAGCATCTGGCCAATTGGAACCATTCACCTACCCTTCACTTTGAGAAGTTTCGACGAGAAATTCCATAAAACCGTGCTCATTGAGTTTGTTGTGGTAAGAGTACCGTCAGAACATAATATGATCTTAAGACGCCCTGGACTTCTAAGGTTTGGCACGGTAGCATCTAGAGTTCATGGCCTCCTCAAATTCAGAACACCAGGAGGAATAGCTTGCGTCATGGCCACTAGCCCCCAAACTTTGAGCTGCTGCCAAATCATGCAGCCGATAGACATCATACGACCAGCCAAGAAGACCAGTAGAGAGGAGCCAAGCGACAAAGAAATCATCAACCAGGATTACCCCGAACAACCAATTCGGATTGGTACCATGTTGCCTACAACCTCTAGAGAAATGATAATCACCCTTCTGAAACAATACAAGCATGTATTTGCGTGGGAGCCATCAGATATGGTGGGAATAGACAGAAACATCATAGAGCACAATCTGAACGTTAAACCAGGAAGTAACACAGTCAAGCAGAAAAAGAGAGGTCAGGCAGGCGAGCGCCACATGACGATTAATGCAGAAGTCTCCAAGCTAGTTGCCGTAGAAATACTAAGAGAAGCCATTTTTCCTGATTGGATTGCTAACTCGGTGATGGTTAAAAACATGATGGTAGCTGGCGAATGTGTATAGATTATATAGACCTAAACAAAGCTTTCCCCAATGACTGTTACCCCGTGCCGGAAATAGACCAGAAAGTAGAGTCGCTCCAGGGGTTCAGATGGAAATGCTTCCTAGATGCGTACAAAGGCTACCACCAGATACAAATGAGAAAGGAAGGTGAAGAAAAGACGGCATTCTACACCGACATGGGGACATTATGTTACAAGAAGATGCCTTTCGGCTTAAAGAATGCAGGAGCGACATACCAGCGCCTAGTTCACCAATTGTTTCGTGACCTATTTGGGCGTAATATTGAAGTTTATGTCGACGATATGGTGATCAATAGCCCATAAGAAGTTACATTAATAGCAGACGTAGAAGAAACACTCAAAACATTAGAAAAGGCGAAGATGAAACTAAATCCGGCAAAATGTGTGTTTGGTGTCGAGGAGGGCTAATTCCTGGGGTACTACGTAACCAATCAGGGCATTTTCCCCAACCTTGCAAAAGTGCAGGATGCCTTTGAAACTAGACCCCCAGCCACGCTGAAAGAAATGCAGGGTTTAAATGGAAAATTGATGGCATTGGGACGATTCATGGAGAAGTCAGCGGAGAAAGCTCTACCGCTCTTCAACATATTGAAAGGCGAAGTTAACAAAGAAGGATTCAAATGGACACCGGCAGCCGACGAGGCCTAGTGTACTTTATAAGTCGAGTATCACAAGAGGCAATTTCAGCAGTGTTAGTGGTGGAAAGGAACAACACACAAGAGAAAGTTTGTTCGTTTACTTGTCAGCATCACAAGAGGTAATTTCAGCAATGTTAGTGGTGGAAAGGAACAGCACACAGCTCCTAGTGTACTTTATAAGTCGAGCACTTCAAGGCCCAGAGATTAACTACTCGATACTCGAAAAACTCGTGCTGGCGCTCGTACATGCCGCCAGACGCCTCCGTTGATACTTTCAAGCACATCACATCGAAGTCCTCACCAGCCAACCACTTAAGCATATTCTATTAAAGCCGGAAAACTCAGGTCGACTAGCTAAGTGGGCTATAGAGCTAGGTGAACACGCCATCGATTATCGGCCGCGAATAGGCATAAAGGGACAGGCTCTAGCTAATTTTCTCATTGAAATTCCCGAGAAACACCTTTGGGGACACCAGGCGATAAAAAAGTGCTCACAACAGAACAACCATGCGAATGGACTCTCTTTACCGACGGGGCTGTAGGCAAGGAAGGGTCAGGAGCTGGACTAATCTTAAAGAGTCTCCAAGGTGAAGAAATTACATACGCACTAAGGTTTGACTTTTGAACTTCCAACAACGAGGCGGAATACGAGGCATTGCTAGCTGGATTACGATTGGCAATTGAAAATGGAGCAAAACAGATAGCAGCCTTAAGTGACTCAATGCTGGTAACAAATCAAATAAACGGCTTATACGAAGCTAGGAATAAACGAATGCAGAAGTATATGGATGCGGTTTAGAAATTGGCAAAATCTTTTGACAGCTTCTCCATCAAGCAAATTCTTAGGTCAGAAAACCGAAGCGCCGACGCCCTAAGCAAGTTAGCATCAACATCATTTGACCATATGACCAAGAAGGTACTGGTCGAAGTTTTACATGAAAGAAGCATCAAGGAGAAGCAAATCTGCAAGACAACAAAGGAAACAACGACTTGGATAACACCATACCTGGAATACCTCCAATATGGGACACTACCAGAAGACGAGACAGAAGCACGCAAGATACTAGTTAGAGCTCCCAACTTTACGATCATTGAAGGAACGCTATACAAGATAGGATATTTGGCTCCTTGGTTGAAATGCATAACCTGTGACAACCAAAAACATTATTTAAGCGTATAAGATATAATTTGACGCTTAAACGTTTTATGGATGGACAAAAATGTCAAATAAGGTGAAACTATGGAAATTCTTGGGTTAAGACATTTTATTAATTCAATATGATATGTTACACTTCATTTAGAAATTTGGTTTTAACAACCCAAGAGCAAAAAGGGGAATAAAGGAGCAAAAGTGAAAACTTTATTGAACATTTTTAAAAATTAATATCTCAAAATCTAAGGGGAATTGGGAAAAAGTCATCAAGATCGCTTTGATAACATTTGACCATCTGACCAAGAAGGTACCGGTAGAAGTTTTACCTGAAAGAAGCATCAAGGAGAAGCAAATCTGCGAGACAACAAAGGAAACAACGACTTGGATAACACCATACCTGGAATACCTCCAATATGGGACACTACCAGAAGACGAGACAGAAGCACGCAAGATACGAGTTAGAGCTCCCAAATTTACGATCATTGAAGGAACGCTATACAAGATAGGATATTTGGCTCCTTGGTTGAAATGCATAACCTGTGACAACCAAAACTTTATTTAAGCGTATAAGATATAATTTGACGCTTAAACGTTTTATGGATGGACAAAAATGTCAAATAAGGTGAAACTATGGAAATTCTTGGGTTAAGAAATTTTATTAATTCAATATGATATGTTACTTCATTTAGAAATTTGGTTTTAACAACTCAAGAGCAAAAAGGGGAATAAAGGAGCAAAAGTGAAAACTTTATTGAACATTTTTAAAAATTAATATCTAAAAATCTAAGGGGAATTGGGAAAACGTCATCAAGATCGCTTTGATAATATTTGAGATAATAAAAATATAGGAAAAAGATTCGGGTCATTTGGAGCTATAACGAAGAAGTTATGATGGATTTAAAATGGTCCAAAAATGACAAAAATGATCAAAGGATCATTTTCAAGTGTTGATATCGTAAATTTTATTAAAATTCAAACTTAAGTCAATAGGGGAAAGTTGTAAAGATAATTCCCACCTTTCTAGTGGTATAAAGTTGTAAATTTTGAATGACACATGCGAAAGTTATGATTAGATGAAAATCATGAAAACTATTAAGCTAAAAGTTAAAATTTTATCCAAGGCACAACTCCAGGGGCTGTTTGGTCATTTTACCATATTTTAACCTCGTAAAGATCTGAACACGGTTTCTCCTTCCCGTGTGCGCGATTCCTTCATCTGATAATCTCTCTCCTCGATAACCACACTCACGCAACAACAATACCCCAAAAATCAGATTCGAGAAACCAAGAGAGAGCATATGAGATCGGTAATTTCAGAATGAGAGGGATAGAGATCGTGTGTCCATGGAAACGGGATAGAGATACCGATCAATGGAGCAACGAGAATCAGAGACAGCAGCGACCCTTGCTGCTGTCCGAGGTGTCGAGACGGAAAAGAAAGAAAGGGCGGCGACGGTGCTGATCGACGGCGGCTACAACAAGGAGGCAATGGTGGTTCTTGTGGTTCGTGACTCGATGCAGATCGAGTGAGAATGAGACAGCAGAGGAGAAAGAGATCAGGGGTGATAGTGAGATCTCGAGTCAGATGAAGGTGTAGACGATCGAGCAGCCGGTGCTGCTTCTTCTTGAACGACTGACACGCCGGAGAAGGCCGGCGGTGGTCCGGTTGTGGAGGTCGGTGGTGCTGGTGGTCCATTTTTGGTCCCATTTTTTTAGTGTCCAGCAACCCTAAGTTCCTAATTTCAGAATGTGTTCAAGGATTGAAGGTAAATTCGTAACCCTAACTAAAGATTTCTGAAATTGGCATGAAAATTCGAATTCATGTTTGAATGGGGTGTGGTTTTCTGATCATACTAGGTTATGAGTTCAAGAACATATCTATGACTTCAGATATTGGACAAGAAAAGTGAAAGGTAAAGGTTGAAATTTCTTCATGCATGTGGAATTGAAGTTTTGGTTTTTGGTTCTAACACTCTATGGGTTTAAGAAACACTCATAATGTAAGGTTTTGACTGTTTGGCTTTGATTGCTTGAGTGTTCATGTTTGATACTAGCTTCAAGAACCAAGAATACACCTTGTTGTTTGGGATTTAAACATATTTGAATTTCAAGTTAACGAAACTTTAAGACTTATATTGAATTCGGTGTATAAAAGATCTATGAAAGGATGAAAATAAGTTTTTGTGATGGTTTAATACATGGATTTTTGAATGGTACTTGTTGTTAAGAAACTTGGATTGAGAATTAGAAGAAAGGAATGGAATCTTGAATTCCATCACATAAAGGACTAAAATAGGATAATTTTAGTGAATAGTCAAATTGGGCGAGATAAACAAATGAGAGTATTTGGATATGTTACATGACTCAAGTGAACTTGTAAATGGTTGATAAGAACTCAAGAACATCCATACGAGTAATTACTTCTATTTGGTCAAAATTCTAAAATTGGTAAAAATGGCACTTAAGTTGCCGTTTAAAACACGAAAAACGAAAAGTTGGAAAATGACATCAAACTTGAATATTATAATACCTTATGATGAGAATATGTATATATGAAAGAAATAATCAAGTTTGGGTAAAAAATGAGATGTTTTGGTCATGTCTAAAAATAGACTAAAAGAGTCACAATTGAAACTAAAATCTTTTATTTTAGTCTAAATTAAATGCATTAGCATAAAAGTTGAAATCGTGATGAAAATTGTGAAAGGTTGACAACATATTAGTGACTTTTGGAAAGGAAATATCAAGATTTTGACGGTTTCTATTTTTAGAAACTTTATTCGTTGAATTTTGTCGAAATGGCATAAACTGGTAAAAAGAAAGATGTTTTTACATTTAACCATTGAAATAAGTTTATAAAAATGTAAAAATATGAAAGTTGCTAAAATAATATTGTAGAACTTGAAAATGCCATTTTTGGTCAAGTTGAGATAAAAGGGTAAAATTGTCCAAATTTTGGTTATTATGCTTTATGAATCATATTTAAGGAGTGGAATGGAATATTTAAGGAGTGGAATGGAACTAGATGATGACTATAAATAGTTCAAGAATGTTTAGACAATTATTACATGTTTAGTTGTCTAATAAGTTCTAATCTCCTATTAGATTAATAGAGATTGAAGGACGTTTGGAAGCAACGAAATGCTAGAGTTTTGTGGATAAGTGTAGCTAGACGTACCTAGTTACTAAGGTGAGTACATGTGGCGTTTTCCCACTATGGGGTACATGGCAAATTATTGACAAAGCTTTTATGTGATTTTTTTGATATTAAATTATATGCAAATTGTTCTACGTATGCTACAAAAATGAAAGTTTTATACAATGCTTTTGAAAGAACGTATTGATATCAAGCCTACAATGATTACAAAAATATGTTTTGGCATTTGGCCTACTCTATTATTGAAAGATTGTTTTGGCTTCAAGCCTACTATGCTTATGAAAGAATATTTTGGTAGTAAGTCTACTATGTGTTCATGTTATGAATCTGTTTCAAAAGAACAATGGCTATTTGTGTTATATGACTTGATTTTTATATAAGTTATGAAAGATTTAAATTGTTAATGTTTATGTTATTGCACATGCATCTCATGGCATTTTGTGATTTCTTGTACAAAAGAATAGTAGTGTTTTTATGCATGCATAAAGTGTGATTGCATGAGTCAGCGAGGTCCGGACACGTCCCCGTAACCGGACAACAAGACTCTACTGGGATGATACCTCCCGTCGCGAAGTAGAAGTCTCCTACGAAGCCATTATAGGACGATTTGTTCTCTTATTTTGGCCAGCTTTGGTCTTTATAGACCTCTAGACGCGGTATATAACCGCCAACTATAGTCATGATTTGTGACATGGTCTTTTAGACCTAAGACGCGGGTAGGAAAACCCGCCAGCTTTGCATTGTGTGCGAAACATGCATTACATATGCATCTATTTTGTACTACTCGTGTTGAACTGAATAAATCGTTTAAGTTTCAAATATTCTATGAGCTGATTTTGCAAAGAATTTTGAAGTAAATGTTATCTATATGACTTATATCGTAAAAAAGTTTTGGAAAGTAAAGGTCATTTATATGACTTATTTTGCAAAAGGTTTTGAAAAGAAATGTGTTAAATATATGATACTGATTTAAAAATATTTTCAATAATGTTTTGAGTCTAAAACCCATGTAGCTCACGAGACGTTTTCGTCTTACGTATTTTATTTTATGTCATTTATCTCAGGTTCTAGACACGAGAGATAGAAGCAAGTAGATGACCCGAACAAATTGAGATCTTAGATGGAGTGAACCTTGATTGATGCACTGGTTTGTAATCCTAACCTGCTTTCTATGGTCTACTTTGATATGAGGTTGTATTCCCCGAAAGTGGTTTAAATATTTTAAAACCTAAATGTTTGGTTGGGACTGAAATTATAAGACATGACCTTATGTCATGAGAAAAGTTTTTAAAAGTTGACATTTTGTTACATAATGTTTTAAAACATGATGGAATAACTTAATGTGTTTTTAACGTTAATGTGCTTTAAGCACTAATGTGCTTTTAACGTTTTTGTGCTTTTGGCGCTATTATGCTTTTAGCGTTATTATGCCTTTTAAAAAAAAGAACCAAAAATTTGGGGCGTTACATAACCAAAGAGGAAGGGCAGCAGGTATTAGACGAAACACACTCAGGATTTGCTAGAGCCTACGAAGGGGCAAGAGCACTAACATGCAAAGTCTTGCGGATGGGATTCTATTGGCCAGACATTCACTTTGACGTAACTGAGGTAGCATGCAAATGCACGGAATGCCAAACTTTCTCCCCAGCTTAGAATCTGCCTGGGGCTCCCATGACGAGCATTAGCAGTCCTTGGCCTTTCTTTCAGTGGGGAATAGATATTGTCGGGCCATTCCCAGAGGCTCTAGGGAGAGTAAAATTTTTGATCGTCGCAATAGACTACTTCACCAAGTGGGTAGAGGCTGAGCCACTGGCTTCCATAACGGGACGCAACGTCATTAAATTCATGTGGAAAAACGTACTTACTAGATTTGGCACACCACGAGTGCTAATTAGTGATAATGGACTGCAGTTTGCCGAAAATCCATTCCAAGGATGGTGTGAAGAAAGGCAAATCCACCAGCAGTTTACATCTGTGGCCCACCTACAATCCAATGGTCAAACAGAAGTTACTAATCGGACCATTGTAAACGGAATTAAAAAACGGTTGGAGAAAGCTAAAGGCAATTGGGTGGAAGAATTGCCAAGTGTTCTATGGTCATACCGCACAACTCCAAGAACGAGTACTCAAGAGACCCCATTCAGTTTAGTGTATAGGACGAAAGCCATGCTCCCACCGGAATTCTCAATAACTTCTTTAAGAGTTTCTACTTTCACTCCTGAAAAAGCAAAAGAAGACCTTCGATATAATTTGGATTTGCTGGAGGAAAAACGTGAGCTCGCCAGTGTCCGACAAGTAATATACAAGTCCAACACAGAGAGGTATTACAAAAAGCGAGTGAAAGGAAAAGCAGTCAAGGTGGGAGACCTGGTACTTCGAAAGAATGAAGTAAGTCATGCCCAACCTAGAGGCAAATTGGGACCGACATGGGAAGGCCCCTATAAGGTGGTTGAGGCACACCGAAATGGCGCATACATATTGGAAACTCTTGATGGTAGCGCAATACCGAGGACTTGGAACATTCAAAACCTGAGGAAGTTCTACTTCTAAGAAGATTTCTCACAACACAAACCCCAACAATAGCAAGTTTTTCCTTTTCTTTATCACTGTAATGAGTCAGCCCCATAAGGAACCGAGTTCCAGGGCCCCTAATGTCTAGCATGTTTCTTCAATCGAATGACAAGTTGGTTGGATTGATCACCCAACCAAAAGTCGACTTGTGCATATCTATAGTCATCAGACACTACTTAACGAAAACAAACTATGGCCGAGCACCATCTAAATTAAGTCCAAACTTAATACAAATGGTGGAGCACCATCTACTCCACCATCTACATTCAGTCAAAACTTAATACAAATGGCCGAGCACCATCTAAATTAAGTCCAAACTTAATACAAATGGCCGAGCACCACCTACATTAAGTCAAAACTTAATACGAATGGCCGAACACCATCTAAATTAAGTCCAAACTTAATACAAATGGCCGAGCACTGTCTACATTATGTCAAAACTTAATACGAATGGCCGAGCACCACCTAAATTAAGTCGAAACTTAATACAAAAGGCTAAGCACCACATACGTTACATCAAATCAAAGATACTAACACTCCCTAACACAGCAAAGGCAATGCACAAAGAAAACCAACCAAGCAAATACAAGAAACAACAAGGGCAAATCAAGGAAACATATAAACAAAATACTTGTCCACAAACCACCAAGCAATGTTCGCACACCATCACAAACCAAAAACAAAAACCAAAACAAAGTTGTGCAAACCAGTTAATCAATTACAACCATATTGAATAGTCAAACCCAACAACTTACCCATCCACCTCCGTCTTCAACAATTCCTTCAAATCCTCCACACCAATATGGCCCAAGCTTAACAACCCAGCATAATCCAGGGTAGCAAAGCCTTCCATGACATCTTCAACTTCCCGAGCACAGCTGGAAACCGAGCTCCCCTCCCCAGCATCAGGACCACTGATCTTCAGCTCTTGATGGAGACCATGTCGACCCGCCTCTTCACCAGCCACGTAACTTGCCCGCCGGATACGGTGGTTAATGCCATGAACAAAATTTGGGATCATAAATACCTTCTCAACTATCCTGACCATACCTTCCTCCACAACCCACTTCAACTCACATTCCACCTTCGCTAAAGCTGCAACCTTCTCCTCCAGGGCATGATCTTTCTCGCACAGCTCGGCATCGAAACTCTCAGCCCGAATCATCAAGGCTTCATTATCCTGGCCAACCTTGTCCAATTTTTCCTGGGTGCCAGCCAACTACTCTTCCACCGACATCTTCTCCGCAACCAAAAGCTCGCACTTATGATCAAACTCGTGAATAGCACTCTCCAAACGGGCAATCTGCGCCTCCAGCTCCATAGTCGATGCACGCAAGCATGCACAATCTGGCAAGGCATTACGAGCCTCAAGCTTCAGTGATTCCTGGCTGGAGGAAGAAGCTGACATATGCTCTATCCTTTTTGCTGCAGCTGCCAAGTAATAAGCAGATTGAGTAGAAGCGAACCTCAAGGCACTCACCAGATTATCATGCGAAAAGTCTTCAATCTCTGACTCGGCCGCCGGAGGAAACGCATGAAGTGCAAAATCAATGGCATTCTATCGTGTAGCCAAACGAGAGCCATTGGCAAGCTTCCAATCAGAGATGAACGTTAGAGATGCATAATCGGTCCAAACATAGGTACCTAGAGCAGCACCCCCACCACCACCGGCATCAAACCCATCACCCCCATCCATACCAACTCCGCTTCCCCCACCCACATCAAACCCACCCGCAACATTCTCTCCCAAATCTCCTGTATCACCAGAGCATTGGTCACCATGATCCCCAGCACCTTCAGGCTCAGATGGGACCTCAGTATTTCCAGCATTGGTCTCTTCATCATCCGGGATAGTGATAATACCCAAATCATCTTGTTTCAAGCTACTCAATAACTGACGACGACTTACCCTCCTTACCAGCCTTGTCTCCAGCGAACATTCTGAACCCTCCAGCCTATCCCAAGCCACTTTCCTTTTGCTTGCCAACCTAGCAGATTCCCTGAGGATACCCTCATTACTATCACGAACTGACTCTAAAGTTTCCTCACGATCACCCCTGGAGAGCCCCTCAACCTTTGCATCAATCAACAGAATGTCACCTAGCTTCCCCTTGCCAAACTCTTTTTCCTCCAACCCTTGAATCTCTTTGGCTCGCGCCACAACATCTGGATTTCGAAAAGCAAACGGAGCAACCACCTTATCAACCAAATCCACCTCTCGATACTGGAGATCCCCTTTTCCCCAATCCTTACCAAGAACATCTTCAAAACGCACCATGCACGGACCACCTGCAAGAGAAAAGAAAAACAAGAGAAAACCAGTCACAAGGAAAAACGCGAAAAGAAAAAAGAAGGAACAGAAGAAGGAAAAGGAAGCGACAACATACTCTTTCGAACCACGAAGAACTCTGACATTTTTCCTCGCATGCGCCACGAGGTGCTTAACCCTCCATCTGCCAAGAGGTATTCAGGAAACTCTTATGGAACTACATGGAAACTATTCAAGGTCTTTACCACCTACTCCTAGTGAGGATACAACTTAGGCATTTGATCAGAAACCGGACCAGAACGGTGATACCTAGCGCCGACTCGAGAAGCATTCACCCAAAGCCATTTATCTTGCCAGTGTTTCGGCGAATATTTAGGATCAGCAATCAGTACATGAACACTCGTCCTTCTATAAAAAGCGTAATTTTCCCCGGAGCCAGCAAAACGAAAATAGTGCTTGAACATATAAAAATCAGTCTTCCCTTCAGGGGGAAGAGAAAATCCCGCATCAGCATTCGGAACAAGAAACCCGTCTTCGGGTTGGAAACCATATCGTTCACCCAAAGGGCCATATACGTCATCAGGAATCTCTTGTTGACCAGCATCCGCCATTTTTTGGAAGAGTAAAACACAGAAAAAATGAAAGCGAAAGTAAAAAGGGGGGGGGGGACAAAGACGTAAGAGAAAGATTTGAAAACCCTAAAAGAAAATATAAGGACAGAGAGAAGCGGGAAACTCGAAAAAACCCTCTAATGATGAAAACTGACAGGTCACGTCATTCACATGCCGACCTGCTCGAAAAACAAACCACCGCTTCCTAAAGTCTAGAACGTCAAAGCTAGGCCACGTCATCGCTTTGACTACGAGACTGGGGGGACTTGATAGTGTATCATACGAATACATACAACAGTCCGCCAGTGCACCAGGATTCCCTACCATCTCCTAGACGGCCAGCCAGCAGCCAGGGACCATGCGACCTGCCTGGCTGGGCGTCATCTGACTCGATAATCCTGGACGACTGGCCACCTCGTGTGCCAATACCAGGACGACACATTACCTTGTAACGGTCACCGCGTGACCTGTCAAGCCACGAACGACCCATGCGATCCACGATTAATCTAATTAATCCGTTAACCCCACTCGACCGTCAAGCTATCACCAAACGATTTTTACAACATTGATTTAAACAATGAAAGGAAAGTCCGTGGAGGTAGTTTGCTGATCCCGGCTTAGGTAGTTGATGATGATGTCGCTTTGTTTATGTGATTAGGTGGTTTGGTTTCATTCAAAATGGCATTATTCATAAATTCTGGTGGTATTACCTATCCAACTTTCTAACGTTTATGTGATTATTCACTAAATGATAGATGATTTAAAAAAATCTTGTTATTCGGCACGTATATGATCAATTTCTCGTTAAATATATTATTTACCGATGAAATAACTATTATTTTCCAAAGTCGCTCAATACATCGATATTCACAAAATATATATAATACAATATTGCCTAACTATCTTCCATTTATTTAGAGAAGATATACAGTAAATAAAAGCTAATAATAAACAAATATACAACATATATTTATCCTTAATAGGACCCCGTAGTCGGAGCTGTTGCCGGACGAATGGTCAGACTGGATTGGAAACGGTGAAACTGTCGAGATAGTCCATTCGTAAATATGTCGGCGTACTGGAAATCGGAAGAAACGTGTAGAACACGGACAGAACCAAGACGAACTTTATCGCGCACAAAATGAATGTCAATCTCTATATGTTTGGTGCTTTGATGATGCACGGGGGGATTCTGAGTATGATAAATAGCAGAGATGTTATCACAGTAGATCATGGTGGCTCGGGTGACTGTGATGTGTAACTCAAGTAGCAAATTTTGCAGCCAAGTAGTTTCAGCAACCATGTTGGCTACACCTTTGTATTCGGCTTCGGCACTTGATCGAGAGATCATGGGCTGCCGTTTTCAGTGACCAGGATATCAAATTATCCCCAAGAAAGACATAGTACCTAGAAGTCGAACGGCGAGAGTCGGGGTAGCCACCCCAATCAGTGTCAGAGTAGGCAGTAAGGCTAGTCGATTTGGATGCTAAGATAGTGAGCCCAAGATCTAATGTGCCTTTAAGGTAGCGCAAGATTCGCTTCATGAAAGTGAAATGTATGTCACGTGGGGCATGCATGAACAAGCAGACTTGCTGAACGGCGTATGCGATGTCCAGCCTAGTGAATGTAAGATACTAAAGAGCTCCTGCAAGGCTACGGTAGAGAGTGCCATCAGTTAGGGGTTCACCAACTGTGGCACTTAACTTTGAACCGGTGTCGGCCGGTGTCGCGCATGGTTTGCAATTTGTCATGTTGGCTCTAGATAGAATATCAGACGCATATATAGCTTGAGAGAGAAAAAGACTGCCATTTGGTTTGGTGCATCAATGCCCAAGAAATGGCGTAGTGGTCCGAGATCCGACATTGCGAATTCTTTGGATAACATGGTAATGAACCCGTGTACTAGTTTAGTGTTTGATGCGGTGAGGATGATGTTGTGAAGATATGCAAGGTCATTGCCCCGTTTGTAAACGAAAAGGGAAGTGTCACTTGTAGTAGCTTTAAAACCACACTTCACAAGATAGGTGGCAAATCGGTGATACCATGTGCGGGGAGCCTGTTTCAAACAGTATAAGGATTTTTAAGCGGACAAACATAATTTGGTTTAGTGCTGTCCGTGAAACCCGGAGGTTGAAACATGTAAACCGTCTCATGTAAGTCCCCATGTAAAAATGTGTTCTTGACACCGAGTTGGTGAATGGCCCAAGAGAGAGAAATGGCGAGAATTAGACAGTGCGGATCATTGTGGGTTTAACCACCGGGCTAAATGTCTCGTCACAATCGATGCCAACCTGCTGTGATTTTCCGTTTACTACTAAACGGATCTTGTATCGCTGCAAAGAACCATCCGCATGGAATTTGTTGCGAAAGAGCCTCATGCACTGGATGACGTGTCATCCAAGGGTCTAGGCACAAGTTTCCATGTGTTATTTTTTATAAAGCTCGATATTCGTCGGTCATGGTTGTGCCAATTTGGGTCGGTAAGGTCGTAGATTAGACGAGTAGGGGAAGGAGGTCTCGTCAAATGTGACGTGACGTGAGATGAAATTTTTTCCTGTGGAGAGTTCAAGCCACCGATAACCACAGTAGTTAGCCTGGTATCCGAGGAACACACAAAGTGAGGAGCGTGGGGCTATTTTGTGAGGACGGGTGGCATAGTGGTTGGGAAAACATGCACACCCAAATGTACGAAGGTGGGAATAGGTGGGGTGTTTATGGTAAAGGAGGGACGTAGGTGTTCGGAAATTGCGTAGTTTGGTGGGTAGAATGTTATGAAGGTATATGGATGTAAGGAAGGCGTCCTCCCAAAATGTTGTGGGAGAGATGCACAGGTGAGAAAGGTTAGTTTAATATCGTTTAAGCGTCAAATCATTCGTTCGGATTTTTCTATTTTGTTGGGAAGTTTGAGGGCAAGAACATCGAAATTGAAGGCCGTGAGAATGGGCATAAATTTTAAAGTTTGTGTTGTCAAATTCACCGCCCATATCACACTGAAAGGTTTTAATGGATTTGTTAAATTAGGTTTGGATATAAGTGTGAAATCTAGTGAACATTGTGAATGACTCAAATTTGTATTTTAGAGGGTATGCCCATGTAAATTGTGAATAATTTTCGATAAGGACCATATAATATTTTGAGCCTTGTTTGCTAACAATAGGTGAGGTCCATAGGTCTCAATGGATTAAATAAAACAAATGTAAGGTAGTAGAAGCAGATAAATCAAAAGGTATTCGTTTGTGTTTGGCTAATTGACAGGCATTACAAACAAAAGTGTTTTTGAGTTTATTGCAAGATATAGACTTACGCGAGACTAAATAATCAAAAACATGAGTGCTCGGGTGACCGAGGCGATCATGCCAAACATCAGAGAAAGAAGTTGCAATAAGAGCGGAGGCAGGAGCTTTGGATTTGACTATTGAAGGAGTATAGTGGACTGGTGCTATTGTGGCGGCTTAGAAACTTCCCAGTATTGAGATCCTTTAAATCAAAACCAAAAGGGTCAAATGAAACGATAAGAGAATTGTCGGTAGTAAATTTTCTTACCGAAATGAGGTTTTTGATATTGTTTGGGACATAAAGGATGTTTTAAGGCGAATGGATTTAGAGGGGGGAGGGAGGGTAGCGTGACCCGAACCCAAAACCGACACCTTATTACCATTTCTGACAAAATTTGATATAATAGAATTAACAGAGGGAATGTGGAGATTACCTGGATCTGGAGGTGTTCGGTGGCACCGGTGTCTATATACCATTGAGAGTCTCCCGGGTCCAAGGTCATTTCCTGATGTGTCGTGACAAGTTCAATGCGTTCCAACGGGTTAACCTCAGCTAAGTGGGCCTAGGGCGTAGTGGGGTTTGGAGCTGTGTATTATGGACTAGGTTTTGGTCGAGCATAGGAGGGCCAAGATGGGCTGGCCCAGCCGGGTTGAGTAGAAAAAGGGCAGGGTGGTGTTGATGCCCACCAGGGAGTCCAATAGCATGATGGAGGCTATGTGGGCCAAACATTAGGCCTGACCTGTGAATAGTTTTGGGGTTGTGTTGGTGGTGGTTTGCCGGATGGACGTTGGTCACGGTGTTGGGAAGATCTACGAGACTGACGGTGATCATGTCGCTGATCACGACATTGAGGGGGGTGGGGGGTCCTTGGTGACTGTAGTAGTAGTAGGTGTAGCATTAGAATGGGAATCATGAGCCGACTGACGCTGCTGTTGAAGCTGTAACATATTGCAAGCTGTCTACCAAGGAGGAAGTTATTGATTTAGGAAGCCACCAACAACATCAAACTCAGTAGGGAGGCCACGAATAAGTTGAAGGACAAGACGGTTCGCGTCGACGGGGCACCCGACATCATTAAGCTGATCAACGAGTTCTTTGATAAGTTGACAGTAGGCTTCGAGGGTCGGAAAGGCTCGTAGGGAAATGTTGGAAATCTCATGGTCAAGAGCAGCGTGTCACGGAAAATATCTAGAATCTTCCAGAGTACCCGAGGAGCTACTAGATCCTACAAGAAGCCTATGGAGAAGCTTAGAAGGTCCTAGATTTCTTTAAGTATCCATAGAATTATCTAGATTATTATGGAACCATGTATAGATAAATATCTCATAAGAAGTATCTAGAATAGCCTTGCATATGTAGTGGCCTAGAAACTTCCATTTGAGGAGGTGGAAGTACCCTATAAATAGGGGTGGAGTCATTTGCTCCAAACCATCAGAAGTTGAGTTTTAATCTTTGAGTTCTCTTAATATACTCTTCCTTTGCCTTCCTAAAAGTTGTAGCCTTAGTCACTTACCTCCCAAAGTCGTTAATCCACCCTCCAGATCGTAGTAAGCCTGACTTAGTTGAAGAAATACTAAGTGGCACACGGTGATCGAGATCATCCCGTGACACGTGGTATCAGAGACAGGTTCGCAGAAGAAAAAAAAGGTTTGAGTAAGAAGGAGAATATGGAAGGAACAAGTGAAATAGCCAACATTCCCCCAACTGGAGAACCTGGGGGTCGTCGATCCAAGAAGAGGGATCAGTCAGCAGATACCTTGGCTAGCTTTGAGAATAAGCTAACAAGGATGGAGATAAATGTCGGTGAGATCCTTGAATAGAAGGATACCGTCGATCAAGTCGTTGCAGAGATAAGTGACACTAGTGATGGATTGAAGGAGAACATCGCTGTTATCAAGGGAGAAGTCCTCGAACTCATCAACACCTTGCGAAATGAGTTCCGTGAGAAGGTAACTACTTTGGAGACGGAAGTAAATTTGTGCAAAGCAGCAATAGCAGGAGGAGGCGTCGGGAAGGGGACACCCCGCACAGAGGCCCCAAAACCCTTGAAGTATGGAGGTAAGCGAGACCCCAAACTACTTGATGAGTTTTTCTGGTCCTAGAATGCTACTTTAATGCAACCGAAGTTAAAGACGATAAGTCCAGGATAGACACTGCCGTCCTGTACCTGTGTGAAAATGCTGCACTATGGTGGAGAAGGAAGTATGGTGATATAGAGAAAGGCTTATACACCATAGATACATGGGAATAATTCAAAAGGCAGCTTAAGAGGCAATTCTGCCCACACAATGCAGAGGACTTAGCAATGAAGAAATTGCGGGGGTTGAAGCATACCGGATCGATAAGAGACTACGTAGTAGAATTCACAAGTTTGATGCTGGAACTACCCGATTTACAGGAGAAAGATAAGTTGTTCTACTTTATGGATGGCCTACAATCTTGGGCTTACAATGAGCTTAAGAGAAGGAATGTGCAAGATGTCGACGAAGCAATCGTTGTAGCGGAAGACCTTATGGATTTTTGGAGAGATGCTACGGTGCGAAAACCTAGTGTGGGAGATAAACCCACACCAAGACCACCACAAAGGCAGGATAGACCCATTAGTAGACCATTGACTCAAAAAGGGAAAGCGACTGAAGGAGAGACCAGAAGGGAGATCAAGTGTTACCTATGTGATGGCCCTCACTTGATCAGGGATTGTCCAAAGAAGAAGAGCTTTAACGCTATGGTCTTCGAGGAAGATAAAGAAGACACGGAAGAGGCATATTAGTTCAATGCGCCTTCTTAACTCAGTCACAAAGGAAGAGACCGAGGCAACAACGAGCAAAGAGTCGAAGAAAGGAGGTCTCATGTTTGTACAAGCCAAAATAAATGAAAGGCATGTCAAGACCTTGGTCGACACAGGTGCGTCTAATAACTTCCTTGTTGAAAGCGAAGCTAAGAAGTTAGGTATCCAGTACACCAATGCCATAGGTTGGGTAAAAGCAGTTAACTCCCCGTCCCAACCTATCCTTGGAGTCGCATGTGGAGTCCCCATCAAAATAGCAGGGTATGAGGGTATCGTAGACCTGACGGTAGTACCGATGGACAATTATCGTTTGGTATTAGGAATGGAGTTTCTAGACAAGGTGCGACCCTACTCATTTGAAGAAAACAATACCATGCGTATCACCAAAGGGTCAACAATTCACATCATACCTTTGGAAAAGAACAAAACGGAGTCTAGAATTCTGTCAGCCATGCAACTCGACAAAGGACTAAAAAGGGGCGAAATGACGTTTCTAGCTACAATGAAGGAAGAAACCAGTCCCTTTCAGATGAAAGTTCCAAAGGAGATTCAGGAAGTGTTGGAGGAATTTAAGGACATAATGCCACCCGAATTACCAAAGAAGCTACCTCCGAGACGAGAGGTGGATCACGAGATCGAAATAGAGCCTGGAACTAAACCACCAGCAATGGGCCCCTATCGAATGGCACCTCCCGAGTTGGAAGAACTGAGGAGACAGTTGAAAGAGTTGCTCGACGCAGGTTTTATCCGACCCTCCAAAGCTCCATTCGGTGCCCCAGTCTTGTTTCAGAAAAAGCAAGATGGAAGCCTAAGAATGTGTATTGATTATCGGGCACTAAACAAGGTAACAATAAAGAATAAATACCCCATCCCATTAGTAGCCGATCTCTTTGATCGACTTGCAAAGGCACGATGGTTCTCAAAGTTAGACTTGAGATCAGGGTATTGGCAAGTACGTATAGCTGCCGGGGATGAGCCGAAGACAACATGTGTGACAAGGTACGGCTCGTTTGAATTTTTAGTTATGCCTTTTGGCCTCACCAATGCACCAGCCACATTTTGTACTCTGATGAACAAGATTTTCCATCCGTTCCTGGATAAGTTTGTGGTGGTGTACTTGGATGACATCGTTGTGTACTCGGATACACTGGAGGAGCATGTGAAGCATCTTCGCTTAGTTTTTCAAGCCCTCAAGGAAAACCAACTTTACGTAAAAATAGAGAAATGTTCCTTTGCCCAAGACGAAGTAACATTCCTAGGGCATCTGATAGCTGAAGGGAAGATTTATATGGATAAAAGTAAGGTACAGGCTATCGCGGAGTGGGAACCACCAAAGAATGTATCCGAGTTACAATCATTTTTGGGCCTTGTGAACTACTATCGTAGATTTATATCAAGTTACTCTGCCCGAGCCACATCGCTGACAGACCTTCTCAAGAAGAAAGCAGCATGGGAATGGTCTGAGCAGTGTCAAAGAACATTTGACGAACTAAAGCAAGCCATCATGGAGGAACCAGTTCTGAAGTTGCCCGACTACTTGAAGCCGTTCATGGTTCAGACAGATGCATCTGATTTTGCCATAGGAGGAGTATTGGTGCAAGATGAACACCCTGTGGCCTACGAAAGTAGAAAGCTAAATGACACCGAACGAAGATACCCAGTGCATGATAAAGAGATGACTGCCATTATTCATTGCCTTCGAGTATGGAGACATTACTTGCTGGGGAGTCGGTTTGTGATACAAACTGACAACGTGGCAACCAGTTACTTTCAAAATCAGAAAAAACTAACTCCCAAGCAAGCACGTTGGCAAGATTTCTTGGCCGAATTTGACTACATATTAGAGTACAAGCCTGGTAGAGCCAATATCGTTGCAGATGCGCTAAGTCGCAAGGCAGAATTTGTGGCCATCACCCAAGTAACGAGCAATCTCACTGATCGAATTAAAGAAGGGTTAAGCTACGATCCCTTAACAAAGAGCCTGATGGAGATGGCCAAAGAAGGCAAGACACGAAAATTTTGAGTTGAGGATGGACTCCTACTCATGAAAGGTAATCGGGTATATGTTCCAAAATGGAATAACATGAGGAGGGAAGTATTGAAAGAATGCCATGATTCCAAATGGGCTGGACATCTGGGCATGCATCGAACAAGGGCAATTGTGGAGCGGTCTTACTACTGGCCTAGCCTTCGGATAAATGTAGAAGCATTCGTGAGAACTTGCCTCGTATGTCAGCAAGACAAAGTTGAACAAGCCAAACAAGCGGGACTCTTAGAGCCGTTACCAATCCCTGAGCGTCCTTGGGAAAGCATATCGATGGACTTTATCTCAGCTTTGCCCATATCAGAAGGATGCGGATCCATCATGGTGATAGTAGATCGGTTGTCTAAGTATGGAACATTTATTCCAGCCCCACGAGATTGCACAGCCGAGGAAGCTGGACGACTATTCTTCAAACACTTAGTAAAATATTGGGGACTCCCTCGAAGTATCATTAGTGATCGAGATCCGCGTTTCACAGGGAAATTTTGGAAGGAGTTGTTTAAACTCATGGGCTCAAGCCTCCACTTCTCCACAAGCTTTCACCCACAAACCGATGGTCAGACTGAAAGGGTGAATCATTTACTAGAAATATATCTAAGGCATTTTGTGAGTGCCAACCAGCGAGATTGGGCGAAGTTACTTGACGTAGCCCAATTTTCTTATAATCTACAACAGAGCGAGGCTATGGGAAGAAGTCCGTTTGAGCTCGTCATGGGTCAACAACCGCTAACGCCACAAGAACTCGCCAAAGGTTATAAGGGAGTTATCCAGCCTGCATACAAGTTTGCGAGAGGGTGGAATGAAGAACTAGATATAGCCAAGTCGTACTTGATCAAGGCAGCCAAACGTATGAAGAAATGGGCAGATTTGAAGAGGCAGCCGAGAGAGTTCTTAGTGGGAGATGAAGTGATGGTAAAGCTTCCACAAAGGATGTTCAAATCTACCCGACAGGTCCACAAAGGTTTAACTCGAAGGTATGAAGGACCATACAAGGTCATTGAGAAAGTAGGGACACGTTCATACAAGCTTGACATACCATCCCACTTGAAGATACACCCAGTATTTCACGTGTGCCTTCTTAAACCCTACGATCGAGACGAAGAAGATCCCTCAAGAAGTGAATCCCTTCGAGCACCGGTCGCAAATATAGTCTCTTATGACAAAGAGGTAGACGAAATTGTAGCTGACAGATTGATTCGCAAACGAGGTATACCCAACTGGATTGAATACTACGTTCGATGGAAGGGACAACCTGATAGCGAATCTAGTTGGGAACGTGAACAAGATCTATGGCAGTTCCGTGACAAGATCGAAGCATATAAAGGCTTGACGAGGACGTCAAGGACTTAGGTGGGGGAGGGTGTCACGGAAAATATCTAGAATCTTCCAGAGTACTCGAGGAGCTACTATATCCTACAAGAAGCCTATGGAGAAGCTTGGAAGGTCCTAGATTTCTTTAAGTATCCATAGAATTATCTAAATTATTATGGAACCATGTATAGATAAATATCTCATAAGAAGTATCTAGAATAGCCTTGAATATGTAATGGCCTAGAAACTTCCATTTGAGGAGGTGGAAGTACCCTATAAATAGGGGTGGAGTCATTTGCTCCAAACCATCAGAAGTTGAGTTGTAATCTTTGAGTTCTCTTAATATACTCTTCCTTTGCCTTCCTAAAAGTTGTAGCCTTAGTCACTTACCTCCCAAAGTCGTTAATCCACCCTCCAGATCGTAGTAAGCCTGACTTAGTTGAAGAAATACTAAGTGGCACACGGTGATCGAGATCATCCCGTGACAAGCGGCACATGCACCTTTGTTGTTGTGGAAAAGATTTTTGATCCTTGTCTAGGCTTCAAAAGCTATGGATTTGGATTCAAGAACACGGACCAGGAGATGACATCTAAGAGTGTCCCGTAGATCCATTGCAGGACGATAGCGTCAACCTTTTTCCAAGAGGCATATTCATGGGAATCTTCAGCCGGGGCTTTGGTGCCATCAATGTGATGAAGCACATCGTAGCCAAGGGCATGAAGTTGAAATAACTTCACCCAATAGGAGTAGGAGACCTTGGTTCCATCCAAAACACATACCTTATTCTAGATGTTTGTAACAGTATATACCAGATGTAGTGTCTCCGGTTTGCAGGAGGCGGCACCTTTTTCAGCCATGATCACGATGATAGGGAAAGAAAAACAGAAGATGAGGAGGAGAAAAGATCCACCGGAGGCTGGTGGTGCAGGTTAGAACCTAGCTCTGATACCATACATCGATACCATACATCGATATCCACAGAATATATAAGAAAATCTAATAATACAATATTACCTAACTGTCTTCCACTTATTTAAGGAAGATATATAGTAAATAAAAGCTAATAATAACAAATATACAACATATATTTATCGCTAATAATAACTATTGGATTGTGCATAATATGACAGCTCCGACGATATTAGAGAGTCGGTTCGACATATACTCATCATTGATCGTAATAGTTAATACAATAAGATTACATTGTAGGATTTCTCTTATATCCATATTTTATAACTTGCATTTTTGCGGTTGTACAAAACCACATCTATTTACACATACGATTGCAGCGTTCCATAATCATACATATTTAAGGTTGTCTAATAAACTGGGACATTACAAATCTCCCCCTCCTTAAAGAACTCCGTCCAAGGAATTATGTTTATTTGGATAGAAAAGCAACTGCCATGTTTTCACAAAAATGATGAAAACTAGTATACCCAAAAGCCAATCATTACATTGTTGTACTTTGTATCATTTAGTTGTGAGTTTATTGAATAGAGACGTTTTATGTTTATTATGTCTTGATATCGTCTGAAGATCATGATGATCGATAACCCTAGAATATGTCATTCTTAAAATGTCCCTCAAGTGCTAATTCAAGCTTGGTGTAAAATAGTATGATGGAGAATAAAATAGGTAGGAATTCATATGCTTGATAGAGAGTTCGATATGGGTGCAAGCTTTTGGAGTGCAAGCTTTTGGAGAAGTCTTTGCATTAGAGGATGTTAGTGAAAGATAAAGGTGTGTTTAGTTACAGAAAAATGAGCTATTTTTCCGAAAAATTTTTCTAAGAAAAATGACGCATTTGGTTCAACAATTTTTCCAAAATTTCCGATTTTCCAAATTTTAGAAAAGTGATAATTATTGTTATCGACATTTTTCTATTTCCAAAAATATAAACACGCCCAACCCACATCTCCACACCACCCCAAACACAACACCCCCACCCTTAAAGGCACTGTTACACCCACACATACTCGATACCTATTGTTAGTGTAAATGCCGAAGATGTTGACGATCAGAAGACCAACAAACTTTATCGAGACCAAAAGTGAATACCGCAAAACCACTCGATTAAAAATATATATATATATATATATATATATATATATATATATATATATATATATATATATATATATATATATATATATATATATATATATATATATATATATATATATATATATATATCATGTATATATATATATATATATATATATATATATATATATATATATATATATATATATATATATATATATATATATATATATATATATATATATATATATATATATATATATATATATATATATATATATATATATATATATATATATCATGTATGTTATGACATGAGATGCAAATCAAATAAAAAGAAATGGGAAAACGTGGTCACGTGAGAACCAAAAGGAAAATAAACAAAGCAAGCAAACATACACCTTAAAATTAAATGAGGCAAAAAGAAGCAAATGAATGCATGCATGTCTGTGTTACGTGTATGTCTCACAAAGTAAAAGAAATGGAAGTTGCCATGATGCATGTGTATGTATTAAAAGCATGGACGGCACATTACATTTAACATTTATGCGGCCCGAGCAATTATAGTACAAAGGAATGATGTGCGATCTAAAATGGTCGAGCAATAAGAAAAGAGAAATTGCTCGACCGAGTGAATAAAGTATGCGGCCGAGCGTGAGTGTACCGGAGCCCAATTAATTCAGAAGTTGATACCGGAATACAAGGTCGGAATTTGGTTCAGAAGTTGGAGCTCGCCGAGAGTGTGAGTTCCGATGGTAAATCAGAAAGTCAAGGTTCCGATCATCACGCACTCCGAATCAGAACTTGAGGATCCGAACATGAGAGGATCCGAAAGTTACAGTTCTGAATTTCACAATTCAGAAACGGCGAATCAGAAAATACAGTTCAGAAAATGCAGTGCCGGTTCAGAAAATACGGATCAGAAACGTCAAATTGCTGATCCGTTCAGCAACGAAAGTACACAGCGGGTGAAGACCAGGAAGTTCAAGACTTAGATTATTTTAGGCCAGCTGTAAATTGTACTTTTGTAATAGTTTATTATTTTTAGTTGTACTTGTAATATCTTCTCCTCCTATAAATAGGAGGCTTATGTCATGAGTTTTATTGTGAGATTCTAGTGAGATTGTGAGGAACTATCACTCCAATGTAGTCTAAAGTAATTGGAGGAGGGGCTGGAGATTTCTCTCCAGCCACCTCAAGAACATTAAGAACATCATCACATCTCTTCTTCTTTCTAGATCTCCATATCTTTCTATCTTTTCTATCTCTTCTATCTGTTTTATCTTTTCTATCTCTTCTATCTCTTCTATATTTTCTTCCCTCCTAGATCTTAATGTAATTCATCTTAGATTTAGAATTGTGTTTGAACTTAACTTCCAATATGTAACACATTTCTTATTATTAATGAAAAATACGAATTACATTATATCGTTTAATTATTGTCTTTTAATTTCCGCACTTGTTCTTTACGATTTATTTAATATTCCGCAACTTTACGTTTCACGTCATTTATATTTTCCGCATCGTTCCTTTACATTTTCGCACTTAATTTATTTATATATATCATCGTTTATTGTTGGGCGAAAGATCCATTCTAAGTATTCAAACTTTCTTATTCCGCAATCTACTTAGAATAAAATAGCGACAACAATTGGTATCAGAGCCTGAGTAGCTGTTTGCAAGGTCCACTGTGATCAGTTTGCTTATGCAACAACCTTTGGATCCTCTACAAACCATTGCATGCTACTGTGCTCAATTTCGTTTATGCAAAAACAAAAGTAATATCGTAAAGGACATAAATGACTGAAACGCGTAAAAACAAGTGGAACGAAACATTTTCCGTAGTTTAAACATTAAATTGTTTTTAGACGATAATCGTTTGTTAGAGATTAAAAAACAAAAATTAACTATCGTGACTCTTTATGGCTATTTTGTTCAAAATTAATTTTTCAAAAATTTCTATAAAAATGTCAAATTTTTGCTGAAAAAAAATGTTGATTTTATTTTATATTCCCTATGATTTTTCGAATTTTTATATATTTAGGGAGATATAAAAATTAATTGTTTTTAAAATCATTAGTCAACTCAAACACTCTCATCTTTGTCTCCTGTTACAAGAAATCAAGATTTTAGAACATGTCATCGTATCCAACGTATCTTTTTTTTTACTTTCCAACATCTTTGTCTGGCGATGTCACTCACCTTTTTAGCAGTGACATCACCTACCTTTTCCTAAGTGACATCATTTTTTTCTTTACCTTCATCAGAAGTTAGACTTTCTGAATACAACATTGGTACTTTATAACACCAATGTCTAACCTCATATCCAACTTCTAACCCCTTTTCAAGACTTGGATGCTTTGTGACATCTAAGTTCAGAAATTCCACATTTTGATCAAGAAGTCCGTCACAGTTCTAAATTCAGAAAATTCTCCTCAGAAATTTCTGATCCGAAATTTTTATCAGAATTTTCGGAACTAAGAAGCCTTTAAAAAAATAATAAAAATTAAAAAAAAAATCCAAAAATTTCAAAGTTCCGAAATTTCATCTTCTGATTCCGACTTCTGAATTTTCGGAACCTTAAAAAAAATAAATAATAAATAATAATAAAAAAGTTCCGAAAATTTCAGAGTTCCGAAATTTCATCTTCTGATTCCGACTTCTGAAATTTTGAAACCTTAAAAAAAAATAAACTCAAAAAATTTGCATCAGAAAATCAATTTCGAAAATTTCAGGAGAAATGACAATTTTTGAACCCAAAATCAGAAGACAGAGAGACAAATTTGGATGGGGACACGTTTGTCAGTGATAGGACACTGACAAATTTGGATGAGCCAGCTAACTACCAGGAAGCAGTGGCGGGCCCTGAGTCTGCAAAATGGAAAGAGGCAATGGACAGCGAGATCAAGTCCATGTATGACAATCAAGTTTGGAACTTGGTTGACAATGTACCGGGTCGAAAGACAGTCGGGTGCAAGTGGATCTCCAAGAAGAAGACCGACATGGATGGAAAGGTACACATTTTCAAGGCAAGACTGGTTGCGAAGGGCTTTACTCAAACCCCAGGGATTGACTATGACGAGACCTTCTCACCAGTGGTCAAGATAAAGTCTATTAGGATTATGCTGGCCATAGCTGCATTTCATGACTATGAAATTTGGCAGATGGACGTCAAAACCGCTTTCCTTAATGGGAAGTTGACTGAGGATGTTTACATGAATCAGCCAGAGGGTTTTGTCGATGCAAAGTATCCTAATAACGTGTGTAAGCTTGAAAAATCGATCTACGGATTGAAACAAGCTTCTCGCACCTGGAATCTTTGTTTCCATGAGAAAGTCAAAGAGTTTGGTTTTTCTAGGAGCGAGGATGAGTCCTGTGTATATGTCAACGCTAGTGGGAGTATAGCCACCTTTCTGGTGCTGTATGTTGATGACATACTGCTCATGGGAAACGACATTCCAACCTTGCAAGATGTCAAATATTGGCTTGGGAAGTGTTTCGCCATGAAAGATCTAGGAGAGGCTGCCTACATTCTCGGGATAATAATATTGAGAGATAGGAAGAAGAGACTAATTGGAATTAGTCAGAGTACATACTTGGAAAAGGTACTAAAGAGGTTTAGTATGGAAATTTACAAGAAGGGAGAGCTACCTATCCAAAGTAATGCCAAATTGAGTAAGACTCAGAGTCCGAGTACAGACGAGGAGATAGCTGACATGAGTCGGGTACCTTACGCTTCGGCTGGGGGTCGATCATGTACGCTATGACGTGTACTCGACCTGACATGGCCTTTTCCTTGAGCATGGTCAGTCAGTACCAGGGAAACCCTGGAAGGGCACATTGGACAGCAGTCAAGAACATACTCAAGTATCTGCGGAGGACAAAGAATTTTGTTTTAGTCCTTGGTGGCAGTGATACCTTGAGAGTTGATGGGTATACAGATGCCAGCTTTAAGACAGATAGAGACAATGGTCGGTCTCAGTCAGGCTGGGTTTTCCTTTTGAATGGGGGAGCAGTGACTTGGAAAAGTTCTAAGCAAGAGACGGTGGCTGATTCTACTTGCATTGCGAATCAGAGTACATAGCAACGAGTGAAGCGGCAAAGGAAGCGGCTTGGCTGAAGAACTTTATCGGCGACCTTGGAGTAGTCCTGAGTATTCAGGAACCCATGGAACTATTCTCCAATAACGAAGGAGCGGTTGCTTTGACGAAGGAACCGAGAGATCATGGAAAGTCCAGATACATCGACAGAAAGTACCACTACATAAGACATAGAGTAAAAGAAGGTCACCTCCTAGTAAAGAGGGTATCATCAGAAGATAATCCTGCAGATCCCTTGACAAAGGCTCTGAGTAGGATCAAGCACAATCAGCATGCACGGCACATAGGATTAAGAGATGATATTAGTTTTTGTAATTAGATAGGATTGAAACTTATTGCAATATAAATGTAATTGACTTTGGTGATTTAATAATATAGTTTTGTTGATGAGTATTTGATACTGCCTTTTGTCGATTGTTTATCATTGTGTTTCATTTTTGCATGTTTACTTCCTAAGTAATTCTTATTATTCAAATGTCCATAGTCGCTTGACATCGCAGCGGTCGTTATGCGGTCAAAAATAAGAAAATAAACCTTATTCTCAATTAGCACAGTGGAAGTCAGGGTCAATCCACAGGAGTTACGTGGTCGAGACAGGTGACAGATTACCAACTATAGTGTCATGCTACAGTCAGAGGACCTAGTTCCTAACTTTTGACAACTAATCCCAAAAAGCATAAACTAAAAAGAATTCCAAGCAAGAATTCGCTAAACTAAAATCCAAATCAATAGCTAACCCTAATTGGTCACTGAAATCAGAAATGGGATTCAGTACATTCAAGGTCAAACCAATATCAAACACAATCCAAACATTCAATGATTCACTCACAAGCATAAGATACCGAAAAGATGCAATTACTTGTAACCAAATGATTCATTAATTCAAAACTCAGATCCAATGATACAAACAGTAACCAAAAGATCCAAAAACAGAAACTAAAACTAAATATCAATGGTTGTCACTCCCAAAGATACTAGCCAATGATTACTAACTATTTAACTAATTGAAAATTAAAGATAAAAACATGAAAATACCAAAAGATGGTTTTTGAAGCTAAATCTCGGAGTCAAAGAGCCTTGGGGGTCGATTTCACACCAGGTCTTCGCTAATTTTTTCGACCTAAAAGCCTCTATTTATAGTTGCAAAAATCTCGAGACCGCGCCGCGCATAGATGGATCCCGCGTCGCGTGTAGGGGTTTATCCCTGTTTTATCGGAATTTGAATTCTTTCCACCGCCTCATACCCACGTCGCGCATTGATGAATTCCGCGGTGTGCGTACGTCTTTTCCTGATTTTGCCTTGATCTTCAAACTTCTTCCAAATTGCACACTTTTGGTCCCTGTTTTCATTATTTCTTTCCAAACAAGTGCTGGCAAGAAAAGTGAGAATACCACGATGTATATGATATAATTTCACTAAGAATAGGGCTCAACAACGACTAAAATATGTGATATTACTAGGCGTTGTCAAACACCCCATACTTGTACCTTGCTTGTCCCCAAGCAAGAGAGTTTTTAATAGATTTTAACTAAGACTCAAACAATTTTTGACTGTGTGCAGTTTCAAAGCTTATTACCTTATGAGTTAGAGTGAAATAGTTCGTGAAAACATAATCGGAATGTTCTTTGGAATTCATGGCTTTCTAGAGAACCCTTGATTACAAATTTTCTGTCCACCATGAAGTGTACATACTCATTCAGATTCTAAAGGCCATAAAATAACTATCCATGACTTTCGATGCTGTCCGTGTAGCGAGCTTTCGGAAATACCATCCCAGACCACACGATCTTAGGTGGCAAGGTGCATAAGGCCCACCCATTTTAGACCTACCGGCTCGAACAACAAAGGTCAGTGATTGACAATTCCTTCCTAAATTCCAATCTTAAAACAGTCCAATCTTCTAGACTCATAAAACTCAACTTAGTTGACTAAACTAATAGCATGATCACAACTAAATAGTATTTCTCGAAAAATAATAATGCTATAAACAATCACAAACTATTCGTTTCAAAATTACAATCTAATAAAATTTTTGAAAAAGTTTCTAAAATTTTGAAAATCGGTCATTTCCGCAAAAATTTCATAAACACTACTCTACTCTTTCGACCGTCCACACCCCACACTTAAAATCGTACAACGTCCCCGTTGTACAAAAATTAACTAGAACAAGGGAGAAAGAGTTACTCTTTTGGACGGTAGATCGCTTGGTTGGTGCTCGTTGTAACAGGTACAAATACGAACAAAAAGGTCCTCGATTTCGCATGTTGGAGTTGTAGCGCAACAGTGAACACGCTGATAGTCAAGACAAGTGGAGGGGGCACGGTGACCCCACACTTGCTTGAAACAACTCCTCCAATTTTTGGTATCGCATGCATGACTCACAAAAAAGATTAAACACAAACAAACAAGCAAATAAAATATAAACAAACAAAAGATAGTAGTGTCACAAGTACATTACGAATACCCAAAAGAAGAAAAATAAGAAAAATACATCAATCGCCACCTGGTGGCCTGGAAGATCCTGCCTCATGATCGTGGGCTCGGGCTGGGAATGGTCGGGGGCGCTGTCCCTGTGCTGAAGCAATCTGTAAAACTACCTCCCCGATCCACTACAGCTGGTCCTCAATCCTCGCGACGCGATCCTGCAATCGCCTAAGCTCCGTCACCTCCTCTTGTTGTGGTGCTGGCTCTGCTGGTGCTACCAGTCTCCGGCGTCTCCTACCCGGCTGGGCGTAAGCTGGCTGGGGGTCGTCGGGTGCCTCAGTTGCCACTCTCACGAACTGACCTGGGCGCTGCTGCTCAATAAGCCCCATGTTCTCCAAGGCTCGCGCGGTAGTACGAGCTGGAGGTAAAGCAGTCAAGGATGCCACAATAGGAGCAGTAAGGATCCGGTATGAACGTGCCAAACAGGTGATGTAATGCCTGCAGGCCAGCGGACTGCTGGCAGATTCACCCGTCGCACGGGTGGACAAGGAGACAGCTAGAGCAAACGGGAGGTGAAGGAACTTGGAGGGGTCAAGGAGGACACAGAGATATGTCATGTCCTCTCCAGACACCTTCTCGCCCCCTCCCTATGCATGATGGAGGTGGAGACGATGCGGTGCATGAGTCGGCGAAGCGGATCTCGGAGATGGCTCTCCCTGGATGTCCCCGCCTCGTAGAATATGTTGGACAACGGTACCCAAACCTCTGCATTGGCAGCCCTGGCTGGCTGCCCTGAGTGCACGCCAGAAGAAACTGCGTGAAATGGCGGTGCTGGAGGTCCGCCTCTATATAAATGTCGGTGCGCCTCCCAAACTCCCGGAGATTGCACTCCCTGTGCACTCCCCCCAATCTAAATCGTACCAATCTGGAACGGGCCTCTGTCGACCCAGGTGCAAAACAGACAGTAGATAGGAACTCCAAAAGCAGCTCGGTATATACTGTGTCCTCCTGGATGGCCATAAGCCTATCCCCGCCTCGGCACGTGAATGAAGCATCCCCGTGCGTCCATGTGCGGTGGAGGAATGGCTCGATCTCTCCCCAAAGCCCCGCGTCTCTGAGGATATCCCTATCGATGATCGTCGCCTCTAGAACCCGGCGGCCTACGAGTGCATCCCTCCTACTAGCAAACTCCACAGAGCTATCCAATTCCTCAAGGAACTGGAGAAACCGATGGTCTAATCTGAACGACATCTGCACAAAAGGAAAAATTTTTGCAATTTAGTCCCTTTTCTTCGCCACCGCACCGCGGCGCGGCCCAAGAACCAGGGCGCGGCACGTCGAGCGGCTGTTTCCAATTCCAAATCCAAAATCACGATTTAACCTGTTTAAACTCAATCCAAATACACTACAAGGTAGCCTAAGTACCGACTAACTCATCTAGGGTTATTATTTGGCAAAATAAACACCCTACGAGTCAGCATTGGCGATTTCTAAGTTTTTGAGTTTTTGGAGAAATCAACCAAATCAACTGCCTAATCACTAGTTTTAACACGTAAAAGCTAGTTAGAATGATGTACCTTGGTAGTAGGAATGAAATGAGCAAGAAAAAACACAAGAAATTTTCGATGATCAGAGCTCTGCGGCGTGGTGTGTGTGAATAGTGTCGCGGCTTACCTTATTATCGAAGGAAACCGACCGATCGATTCCCGTGGCGCGGATATGAGCGAACCGCGGCGCGCGTACCCCCAAATCAACCCCTATGCATCGGGTTGGTTTACGATCCCACGGCGTACAATTTGCATGACCACGACGCGGTCATCAAAAATCCAATTTCTTCAAAACAACCCCACACTTGCCTTGGACCAATAATACCTGCAAATGACGATGATATAATTTGCTAATTACCCCTAAGAATATAGTACCTAACCTATGAAAAGATGGGTTGCCTCCCAACAAGCACTAAGTTTAACGTCTTCAGCCAGACGTACTACTCCTTCTACAGCTACGGTGGATCGTATGCCTTCATCTTTTGCTGATTTTCAATCACCATCGTCCCTTCGTTGTCCCAATGTTCCTCCAACTTTCCTGGGTCGAATGGCTTGCCGGTTCTCCTGTTGCTGTCCGGTTGCCGTCTTCTAATTACTTCCCGTGAGTGCTTGTAGATAGCTTTGAACCTCCAAGCTCGATCCTTCCTTCTGTATCTCTTCAAGATCACAGATTTGAGGTGGAGTGTGCCCGATGCTGCTCCCAGTAGTTGCTTTGCACCTCGTTTGCTAGTGTTTCGCGTGCTCTCTTCAGTTTGCAATTTTGGCTTGCAATGCCAATAACGATTTTTCACTCGAATGGGATCGGAAGGCAACATGTCAGGATACTTCCATATCTCCTCATCAATGGTATTGATCACATCTAATTTTCCATTCATGAATGGATCATGAGTGGCGATAAAATCATGTTTATTGTTTTCAAAGACCAACTCGTCGGCCTCATCTTCTTGATCATCGTCCAATAGGTGGATCGGGACCAAGAGTGAGCGACTTGTTTCGTCTGGTGGTGGTATAAAGTCACCCATCACCAGATCCTCACTTTTAAAATGAGCAAAATTCTCAAAAATTTTAGGTTCGGGGGTAGTATTGTCATCTACACCCCCTTCCCCAATAGTATCAACAACTTCAACAATTTCGGGAGTTGTTGGGTTGGGGTCTGTACTGTCACTTACAGACTCCTCCTCAACATCCCCATTAACCAAATTTTCTGGTGATGGTATGGATTCACACATCACCAGATCAACATCAAAAACATCAAAAACTTCAAAGGTTGCTGAGACAGAGGTAGCATCGTCACTTACAACCTCTTCCTCAACAACCGTTTCGACCATCTCAGTGGTCTCTTGACTTTCCCAAGGTGTATGCCCTTTCATCACATATTCAGATGATGCAGGTTCACAAACCATATCATTGGTAGAAAAATTACTCACCTCAGGTTCTGGCGAGGATGATGAACATTTCCAACTTTCCTCTAACTGATCTAAAGAAGCTTGCAATCTTACAAGAACATCAGCCTGGTCCTTCTGCACTTGGTGGGTGTTATACATGAGTACCCAAAGTCGGGCCCAAATTGCAGGATTTTCAGGTTGAGATGACTCCTCGGTCCGCCATCCATTGTCATCGAATGATCCATTGTAGCAATCATCCTCGTAATAGGTGTCGGCCGGATTTTCATAATACTCATAATATTGATCCGGGTACATGTAATCGTCCATTATGAAGACGTACACATACCAAAAACCAAAAAACTAAAATCAAACATAAAAAATCAGAAACTAAGTCCTACAGATCACCTACTCTCAAGCTCACAACTCCCCGGCAACGGCGCCAAAATTTGACATCGCAGCGGTCATCATGCGGTCAAAAACAAGAAAATAAACCTCACTCTCACTTAGCACAGTGGAAGTCAGGGTCGATCCACAGGAGTTACGTTGTCGAGACAGGTGACAGATTACCAACTGTAGTGTCACGCTACAGTCAGAGGACCTAGTTCCTAACTTTTGACAACTAATCCCAAAAAACATAAACTAAAAAGAATTCCAAGCAAGCATTCACTAAACTAAAATCCAAATCAATAGCTAACCCTAATTGGTCACTGAAATCAGAAATGGGATTCAGTACATTCAAGGTCAAACCAATATCAAACACAATCCAAACATTCAATGATTCACTCACAAGCATAAGATACCGAAAAGAAGCAATTACTTGTAACAAAATGATTCATTAATTCAAAACTCAGATCCAATGATACAAACAGTAACCAAAAGATCCAAAAACAGAAACTAAAACTAAATATCAATGGTTGTCACTCCCAAAGATACTAGCCAATGATTACTAACTATTTAACTAATTGAAAATTAAAGATAAAAACATGAAAATACCAAAAGATGGTTTTTGAAGCTAAATCTCAGAGTCAAAGAGCCTTGGGAGTCGATTTCACCCCAGGTCTTCCCTAATTTTCGACCTAAAAGCCTCTATTTATAGATGCAAAAATCTCGAGACCGCGCCGCGCATAGATGGATCCCGCGTCGCGCGTAGGGGTTTATCCCCGTTTTATCGGAATTTGAATTCTTTCCACCGCCTCATACCCGCGTCGCGCATTGATGAATTCCGCGGTGTGCGTACGTCTTCTCCTGATTTTCCTTGATCTTGAAACTTCTTCCAAATTGCATGATTTTGGTCCCTGTTTTCATTATTTCTTTCCAAACAAGTGCTGGCACGAAAAATGAGAATACCACGATGTATATGATATAATTTCACTAAGAATAGGGCTCAACAACGATTAAAAATATGTGATATTACTAGATGTTGTCATCGCTCATACTTTTAGGGAGTAAGTATGAACGAAAGCTGTCATGAATTGGCTTGTAGATTGTCCAAGGAGTTAGACATAGCAATAAGATTGCTACAACTTTCATGAGTACTTAGAAATAGGGATTTAAGTATTAGATAAACCCACGCTCAATAGATTGCTTCATGGATTATATCATGAGCAATGTTGAGACGATAATATCTTTTGATCTTTAAGTAGAGACATATAAGTTATGTTTTACCAAGCGGTTGTTCATTGACAATGCGAAAACGCATCGGTAACGCGATGTTATAAAACGTGTTGTTGTGAATAATTTGACTAGTAAAAGACATAAGTATATGAGTCAAAGCTTATTCGTCCCTTGACCATGTCAGGAAACAGATATCTGTAGGCCTCTCGATGATTTTGAAGTTGACTGAAAGGGTTGGCCAACCAGGACTAAATTGATATACTCAATTAGTAGTCTTAAAGTCATATACAAATCAGAAATCGGGAAACAGAGAGTCAGACCAGGATTGATCTTAATGCATGTGTTGAGTCTGAAAATATATTGTTGGACAGAGGATCATCTGATCACTTATCTATGAACAGAACTGACTAGGTCAGAGTTCGACAGCGGTTTCTAGGAAGCTACAGTTGCTAATTAATTAGAGGCTAAATTGGTAATTATAGTCATAGACTTATCCATGTGGGAGACTGTTGGATTATGTGTCTAAGCCATGACTAATAATTAGTATTTACTTGATTAATTGTAGCATGGTCCATTTGGGTTGCCCTCATAGCTGGAGGTTTGGTAGAAAGTCAAGTAGAGAGAAAGGTTGATTTATTATATGACTAATAAATCAAGAGATTGTTTATTAATATATTATGGAGATAATATATAATATTATTTGATTAATAATTAATCAGAAATTAATTGAATTGATTTCTGTGGCAGTAATTAGATTAATAAGGAGGACAGTGGCTAAATTTGTTCCAATTCAATAGTTGAATTAACACGCGTGGCGCGCCAATGTATAGGCCGCGGCGCGCGTATGAATAATCCGGAAAATGGCTTAGAGATTGGATTTATCTCTGTTTGAAAGTCAAACGAAGTTTATCTCTAAGGGTCATTTGGTAGCCTATAAATAGGGACCCCTGGACCTCATATTCAGTGCTAATTTTCTTTCTGGATTTTCGTGACCTTCCTGCTCCCTGGGTGTGACTGCATTTGCTCCCTGGGTGTGACTGCATTTAAGGTAAGAGATTTCTGTTGCTTTGCTTCCAAGAAATACTAAAAGGTTAGTTTTCTAATTCTCTTTCTTTAGTTTATTTTTCTGGGCCTTTTAGGATGTTGTTATATGTTTAATTAGAAGAAAACATAGATCCTCCTAGGTTGCATGTGAACTTAAGATTTAGTTCATTGATTTGCATAAAACCCTTCAGTATATACCCGAGGAGCAAAGAGAAAATGACAACCAAATTTTTCTTAAACAAACAATCATGTAATACACATTCATATCCTAGATGAGATAAAGTATTCAAAAAACAGTCCCAAAACGGGGACAACCCGAAATTTATTACTAAATCAATTTCGAGCGGGTATTTCTAAGCTTTTGATGATTGAAACGAAGAAATGTAAACATATAGTTTACGTTTCAGAGTACCTAAACACTACAACATTTACGATTTAAATAACTTCATGTTTTTAGTTTAGGGGTTAGGGTTTATTATTTAGGGTTTTGGGTTTAGGAATTATTGTTTATGGTTTAAATAAGTTTAGGTTTAGGGTTTAGGGTTTAGGGGTTAGGGTTTAGAGTTTAAGTTTTATGGTTTAAATAAGTTTATGTTTAGGGTTTAGGGTTTAGGGTTTAGGGGTTAGGGTTTAGAGTTTAAGTTGTATGGTTTAAATAAGTTTATGTTTAGGGTTTAGGGTTTAGGGTTTAGGGATTAGGGTTTACAGTTTAAGTTTTATAGTTTAAATAAGTTTATGTTTATGGTTTAAGGTTTATGGTTTAGGGTTTACGGTTTAGAGTTTATGGTTTAGGGTTTAGGGGTTAGGGTTTAGAGTTTAAGTTGTACGTTTTAAATACGTTTATGTTTAGGGTTTAGGGTTTAGGGTTTAGGGTTTAGAGTTTATGTTTTATGGTTTAAATAAGTTTATGTTTACGGTTTAGGGTTTAAAATGATTTAAAAAATCTATATAAATAAGTATTTAATAATTAAGTTTACGATTTAAACATTATATTTTTTTATAATTTACAATTTAAACATTATATTTTTTAGAATTACGATTTAAACGTTATATTTAAAACGATCTAAACGTTACATTTATAACAAATCAAATAATTAATAATTAAATACTTAATAATTAAGTTTTTAACATAAGCATTAACTTATTAATAATTAAGTTCTTAAAAATTAAGCACTTATCAAAAACATTTCCAAACATATTATATTTTCCAAATCGTTTTTCAAATTAAGCACTTAATAATTAAACACTTAAAATTTAAGTACTTAACACCAACACATTATACATTTTCCAAACATATTACAATTTCCAAATTATTTTCCAAACATATTATATTTTCCAAATCATTTTCCATGTTAAGCACTTAATTATTAATCACTTAAAAATTAAGTTCTTAACATATTAAGAACTTAACACTATCACTTCCAAAACATATCAAAACCATTAAACATTTTTTCATAAACCATTAAGAGCTTATAATAAGTCATTTTTCAAGAACTTAACACATTAAGAACTTAATATATTAAGACTTTAACAAAATTGCAAAACACATGAACACATACTTGAGTGTGGTAGCTAGAGGTTGTTTTTGGTGAAGATGGCCAGAGGTTTCTCGATTTTCCGGCAGCAGCCGCCGGTGGTGGTGGTCCCAACAAGAAGAAAAAGTTAGTAAAAGTCATTTTAAAACAAAATATAAGTTGATACCGAAAATATTACCGAATAGAATCGCCGGAAAAGGGTGGGAATCGTCGGGAAAAACAGTTAAATCGCCGGAAGTAGAGTTGTCGCCGGAATTTGCTCGATATCGCCGGTACAAGTGAGGTAGAAGTGAAAGAGAGCACCGGAGGTTGTTTTGGGGTGGTGGTCGGAAAAGCTCGAGAATCGCCGTCACCGGTCGAGAGAAAACGTGAGTTGTGTGTGTTTTGCGTAACAGCCAAAGTGGAGGCTCTGAAGAGACTAAGTCTATTCAGATCGCAATAGCGGCGACGCTTTATCGCATTAGCGGCGACAGGGAAATACCGGCGACGCTTTAAAAACGTGCGTGTCTCCTGGTTCGTTAGATCATAATGCAATGGACGGTGATGATGGCGATCCGCGTGAAAAGTATTACCGGCGACCGATATTGCTTTAGCGGCGACGCGTAAGGAGGGAAATATTCCCGCTTCTTTTTTCACCGTTGGATCAAGCAATTCACGTACGGCTGAGATTGTGAAGGACACGGACCGCTAAGGACACGGACCGCTGAGCTGGCAATACTGGCAACGCCATTAGCGGCGACAGCCGGTATTACCGGCGACATAGAGAACACGGGTCTCTTGTCGCCGGTAATACCGGCTGTCGCCGCTAATGGCATCGCTGGTATTGCCAGCGTTTCTTGTAGTGCTTATATATCCGTCCTTCCTCTTGCTGAACCGATCATTGTACTTTGTATGCAGAGTGTCCCGGATAACAATCCCAACAATTTCCATGTATGCTCTGTGAATGAACTAGTTAACACCAGGAGAATCGCAACTGTGGCATGATCTACAGTGGGGGTTCAAAAAAGAAAGTTCATTGGGGCACTGCAGCGTGAGCATATAAATTGGCCGTCAGTGGGCTAAATTTGACTAGGGTTGTATATAACAATGGTTGATACTTTTTGTAGTATTTTGTCGTAGGCTATGTAACACTGTGATGATTGCTTTTTGTTTAAAAAATGGCCATTGCCTTTTTGTCCAGAACAGTCCTTTTTAGGGTAAGGTTAAATATACTAAATGATTCTCTTTTACATTTGAATAGATTTTGTAATAGCTCTTTTCTATTTACATTGATGAATACAACAGAAAGTTAGCATATCTCTCTCCTTTGTGTCCTTTATTTTCCCAGTCGGTCTAGAGACCAAAAGTTCAGTCTGGTGAGCCCTTCTTTGCCCCATGTTTCCACAGCAGGTAGTTTTTGCTCAAACTGACTAAAAATCACAACAGCAAACATAGATCATCTTTCCGACAATCATGCCACTCTACAAATGGCAAATATACGGGATATCATTAAACAAAACCTAATTTGGCATACAAAGGTCTTGAGCCCTTGTTCTACTTGGCTATATGTGATTGGCACCTCCCACTTTATTATACATTTTGATCCGTCCATGATGGCTGATATTGTTAACATCAGTTATTAGTACATGCATACAAAAACCGCTTATTGATCACTGTGGTCTGCATTAATTTAAGATGTGTCCATATCGTTTTCACACCCATATTTACATGTATGGAAGTCATTGTAAAGTGCTTGGTATCTTCCAAACAAGAATCTTGATGCTTCTGATGATTGTAATATAAAGATAGTTTATTGATTTGTTAATACTACATTTTGTCAGCTTACCCTTTGTTTTGCATCTTTTAACATCAGAGTTTTGTCATAAAACATAGTATTCAATATTCAAGCACTAGTTGCAGAAAGTCATCCTATATTAGTCATTGTTTACGCATAATATTATCATCTTTTAACTACTATTACTCTGTTGAAAGTTCTTTTCAGTGTAATTTAATCCTTGCTGAGAGAACCTCAGAAAGACAATTAATTATCAATCAGAAGCATAGAACACGGTCTCTATGGATAATTATTATTTAATGTACTGACCATTTCTAATGGAGATAAATAGATAATCACATAATTTGATTATATAAACAACATTGCCTATCCAGCTACACTTAACTTTGCCTTTCCTTGTTCATCTGTGTTATTATGGCAAAAGTGTTGCATTCCTTTATGCTGACACTTGTACTAAATGTTCTTCAATCTAGCTTTGCAACTAAGTTTTCATCTTCAAGTCAGTCATTGGGCCATGATGATGAGTGCTCTATGTTATTCCTGTTCAAGGAGAACATGTCGATAAACCACTCAGCATCTTTTGACCCTCGTGCTTATGCAAAGGTTGCTTCATGGAAGCTCGACATGTGCAATTGTTGCTTGTGGGATGGGGTTGAGTGCAGTGGGAAAAGCTCAGGTCATGTTATTGGGCTTCACTTAAGCAGCAGCTTTCTCTATGGTTCCATCAACTCCAACAACTCTCTCTTCAACCTCATCCATCTTCGTACACTAAACCTTGCAGATAACGATTTCAAATCATCACAAATCCCATCTGGAATAGGCCGTCTCTTTCAGTTAGAAAATCTAAATCTCTCCAATTCTCTTTTCAGTGGCCAGGTCCCAAATGAAATCTCACAATTCAGCCAATTGATTTCCTTGGATCTAACAGGAAACCCGATAAAGCTACAAACTCCTGGCTTCAGAAATCTAGTTCAAAACGTAGCAGATACTCTGAAAGAACTCTTTCTCTCAGGGGTCAACATAGATTCTGAAGTACCTGCTATCTTGACCAATACCTCTTCATTATTATCACTTGTTCTGAGAGATTGTGGGCTTAGGGGTGAATTCCCACAAGGTATTTTTCACCTGCCAATGCTGCAGCTTCTTGACGTGCATGGTAACAGTGATCTTTTTGGTTATTTACCAAAGTTTCATGCGAACAGTCAACTTAAGCATCTGATCCTTTCCGACACAAATTTTCATGGCATGGTACCAGCTTCAATTGGGAACCTCATACACTTGAACGAGTTGGATCTAAGTGGTTGCAATTTCTCAGGGCCTGTTCCAGGATCAGTAAGCAACCTGACACAGCTTACATTTCTGAGGCTCGATTATAATAGGTTTTGGGGACGTATTCCCTCTTTTGTTGGCCTATCAAAACTCAGTTATTTGATACTTTCCTCCAATGAATTTGATGGAAGGAACCTCTCTGACTGGCTTGGTAAGCTTCCAAAACTCTCGTATTTGGACCTCAGGCTTAACAATCTAAGTTGTGAGATACCATCATCTATTGGGAATCAAACACAGCTTAGACAACTTTATCTCCACTATAACAACATGGTTGGTCAAATACCATCCTCATTGATAAACCTAACACACCTTACGGACCTGATCCTTGGGTATAATGAGCTTACAGGCCGCATTCCCTCTTTAGAAAGCCTCTCAAACCTCAAAGATTTATTCCTCCCCCTCAATAATTTTGATAGATGGAAGCTTCCTGATTGGCTTGGTAAGCTAAACAAGCTCGAGTATTTGGACCTTGATCTTGTCAACCTATATGGTGAGATCCCATCATCAATTTTTAACTTGACCCAACTTGAAGAATTATCACTGTCATCGAATCATATTGAAGGTCCAATCCCACCTTTTCCAAGTACCATGACAAAACTAACAAAACTACTCCTTGCACAAAATCGACTGGAAGGCCCAATCCCACGATCATTGCTGAATCTCCAAAATCTTGAAGCAATTGTGTTGCATGATAACAACATCAGCAACACAGTGGAGGTTGACATATTCCTTGGTCTCAAGAATCTCAAGGTTCTCACTCTAGGGGGGAACAGAATCACACTTTCGCTCATTGACAACCATACCAGTAACAGTAACAGCCTACCAAAGTTTGAAACCTTAAGGTTGGAGTCCTGTAACTTGAAAGTCTTCCCCGACTTTCTGAGATTTCAAGATCAACTGCAGGAACTGTGCCTTGACAACAATTCTATTGATGGGCTGATACCCGCATGGATGGGAAATGTTAGCAAGGAAACACTGCAGACACTTTCGCTTTCTAAAAATTCCCTAACTGGTTTTGAGAAGAATTGGCCAGTTCTTCCGTGGATTGGTTTACGGTTATTAGACTTGAGTCACAATATGCTGCACGGATTGATTCCAGTATCATCATCAACCACCATGAACTTTTTGGTATCAAACAATAAGCTCTCTGGAAAAATTCCACCATCCATATGTAATTTGGAAGCTCTCCAGTTGCTTGATTTGTCGTTTAACAACATTAGTGGCTCAATTCCTCAATGCTTGGGAAAATTAGTCACTTCTTTGTTAGTGCTGAATCTTAGAGGCAACACTTTACAAGGAACCATTCCCAGTGCATTTAACAATGGAAGCAAGCTTCGAATGATCAATTTAAGTGAAAATCAATTGCACGGCCAGCTACCAATATCATTGCAAAACTGTGCCTCACTCCAAATCCTTGATCTTGGAAATAACCGTTTGGAGGACACGTTTCCCTTCTGGTTGGGAGCACTTTCAGATTTACAGGTTCTCATCCTCAGGTTCAATAAATTTCATGGTGCTTTAGGGTTTCCAAGTAAAACCAACTCCACATTCCCAAAATTACGCATCATCGACATCTCATTCAATTCATTTTTTGGTGATTTGCCACATCAGTACTTCCAAGAATGGTCAGCAATGAAGGAGACAGAACCAAATGCTGCTTATATGCAAGCAAATGTTGATTTTTTTGGGGCAACGTACTTCTGGTTAGGAAATTATTCATATTCGATGAATATGACTAACAAAGGTGTAAAGACGGAGTACGAGAAGATTTTAAACATCTTTATAGCAGTTGATCTCTCAAGCAACAAGTTCGGGGGGAAGATTCCAGAAGCCATTCAACACCTTAGTAGTCTTCAGATGCTCAACCTTTCCAATAATGAGCTTTCTGGCATTATCCCCTCATCCATAGGGAACCTGAAATATCTCGAGTCGTTGGATCTTTCTAGCAACAAACTCTCCGGAAAGATTCCTCAAGAGATGGTACAGCTGAATTTCCTTGCATTCTTAAATGTCTCCGAAAACAAACTCACTGGCTCCATACCACAAGGTGAACAATTCAGTACCTTTCAGAACATGTCTTACATGGGAAATTTGGCATTGTGTGGGGACCCATTATCTAAGAAATGCAGGGATCCAGAAGTATCAAAGCCTCCAACAGTTTCATCGGTTGAAGCTAATGCGTCTGACTTCCCAAGTAGAGTTGATTTGGTTTTTATACTTACAGGAGTTGGAAGTGGGTTAGTGATAGGGCTGCTTTTTGGAGACCATCTAACAATAGGTTGTAACAAGTGGTTTCTTAAAAGATTTAGAAAAGTGAAAAAAATGAGTAGAACAAATTTGAGGATGAAGAAGGATTTCCAATCTCTTTGTCATGAATGACCAATTTAAGTTGCATTGGAGGCAGTGAGAAGAAGATGCATGTGTTATCTTGTCTTAATTATGTATCATAATATGATGTTTCCCCAAACCAATAAATGTGTCAATCTAGTCGCAGGTGTTAAGATATAAGTAGAATAGGGTTTTATTAGTTCTTGATGTACCCTTTCATCTAGTTCCTATTTAGGTAACCCCTTGTACATACTATCAAAATGAAAGAAATACATTCCACAAATCTGATTTATCACATGATATCAGAATCCACTACAAGAAACACTGGCAATACCGGCAACGCCATTAGCGGCGACATAGAGAACACGCGTCTTTTGTCGCCGGTACTATTTCGGTGCAACCATCGAAAAATTTGGGATGTTCACAACGGCGTCCCAAATGCTGACATCGTCTTAGCCGAAAATGTTGACGTCGTTCATAACCCCTCTTCATCTAATTGTGGTATTGTAATCGATTTGAGTCAATACTTTCAAAACATTCCTAATTATGATACCGGTGACGACTCTGATACTGAAGTTGATCCGCCAACGGTTACCGTCAATAGAGTGATTGATTGCGAAATTGATGATGCTGATACTGATTATGATACAGAGGAGTCTGCTTATGACACTGAAGTATCCGAGGGTGAGGAAGATCATTAAAACAATTGTAATTTATTTATGTGTCAGGAGATGACATCGTTTTGGATGGTGCTACTTTATATCATGGCCGATGTGATGGGCCATGGTGGAGATGGGGCCGGGGATCCACCAATTCCGCCTTGGAGAGGCGCGGGTCTACATGAGATGGATGGTAAGTGTTATTATAATTTTTTAATTTATTGTATTTATTCATTTATTATAACAATCGTGACTATTATTTTTAAATTTAAATTGCAGGTGTACCGGCGAGAAGAAAAACGAGAGGCAAAGCAAAAAACCTTGAACTGCAACGACAACGCGATAAGACAGGGCGACGATTGACATCGGAGTTTGATAGAGCGACTACGTAAACCCCGATTGGTAGACCGTATGTCCTCTTGGTTCGTGAGGTGGGGATATACATGTGGCAAAACATGCCTTTTAATCGAAAAGATTGGAAAAGTATTACCCAAGCCGAGAAGGATGCATTAATACATCATCTCAAGGTAAATTATTTATTTAACTTTTATTTTTGTATGTTATTTATTTATTTATTTTTACTTGACTAAGTTATTTTCAATTTGTAGAGGCAATTCGATTTTGATGTGATTGAGCATGATTGAGAGCGTATGCAGTTGACGGGTGGTATTGATGAGGTGCTGATGAAGCGGTATAGGGACCGAAAAAGTGATGCAAAAACTGCTTTTGATGAGGCAGGAGGATATAATGATATAGACAGGGCTAGAACTCACCCCCTCGAGGGTATGCCTATTCAAAATTGGAACAAAGCTATAGACTTATTCTGCACACCATAATATCAAAAACGTTCTAATGCTAACAAAGGAACCCGTCAAAAACAACAATACACCAACCGTGGGAGGACAAGCACATATAGTAACGCTTGTTTCAAATCGGTAATGCTTTGTATATATATTACCGCTTGTTTCAAATCGATAATGCTTTGTTTCAAATCTAATTTTTTATTGTTAAACAGGGTAGAAAGAGAATCGAACAATTCAAGAAGGCTCACACCCGCAAAGATGGAACATGGGACAGTGACCTGGCTTATCAAAATATGTAAGTGTTTATACAAAAAAATTAGTTCAACATCATTCTTATATTTAATATATGTTTCTTTCATAGGAGTATCGATATTGGTCCATCAAACAAATTCATATAATTGTCGGTTAGAATAAGTGGAACACCAAATATAGATGAAATCGTCATATAGTTTAAAAAACAATGCATATTGGAATAAAATAAAGTAAAGATTATGAAAAATGTAACTGTACATAACCTTACGAATGAAGACCAATCTGTCAACCATGTGAACTGTGTGTGCTACTTCATGTTTTCCGGCTCATTATTTTTATGCACCAAATACCTATTATCCCCTTACGTTATCGACACAGCTTGGGAAAAGTTACGCATCCTGCCTACAAGAACGAAAAATCAGGGATTCATCAGCACAAATCTCGGCCCGTCTCTTCTTATTTATCACAATCACATTCCACGCCTTTAAACCATTCTCTCTGAAACCCTACGTTACCTCCCCACATACCGTCGTCGTCATCATCGTTATCCGACCTTCACCGACTCTGAACATCCATCGCTGCCACCACCGAACTGCTGAACATCCACTTCTCGTCATGCAGCACCAGGGGCGGACCTATGTAGGAGCCCGGGTGGGCACGTGCCCCTGAAATTTTTTTACCCCGTAGTGTAAAAAAAAAAATTAATATATAGGTGTCCCCGTCTAAAAAAAATGTGCTCCTCATTGCCCCTCGTGTCCATTTTTCCTGGGTCAGTGCCCCTGTGTCCATTTATCCTGGGTCCGCCCCTGTGCAGCACAGACACGAACCAGGTTCTGATTTTAAATTACGTGAGTAGTGATATTTGGATTTAGAAATTGTTGGTTCTGATTTATCCTTCTCTTCATCGTATTTCTCATCCCGATCTGTTCTTTGTAAATCAATTTTGCTGGGGTGAGGGTTGGTGTTTTTTGCAAGGACTTTGATTTTAGTTTTTGAGAAACATTGAACGTCTAATTAAAATGGACAATATTGCTCTCGGCTCTGCATTTGATCAATTGTTTGATTACAAGACACTTATCATTGCTTTTTGCAAGAATAGGTTTTTATGTGCGGTAGAAATGTTTGTTTTGAGAATTGTGAAACTTGAGTTTAATATATATGTTTATATTTCTACTGATTTGGTGTTGGGATATTACATGATAGGTGATCTTAAAGAAGCGCTCCAAGTGTTTGATACAATGTCAACAAGAGATGGTAGTAGTGCAAATGAGGTAATTTTCATCACATTCATTTATCGTCTATCTGGTTTTCCATAGACTTTCTGAAATATAGAGATTTTTTTTGTGAAATTCGTTGCAGGGTTCTGAATCTGTGCGGGCATTGATGGTTTTTGGTTGGAGAAAAGGAAGCAGTGGGTTTTTTATTTGAAACATGAAGACGGACAGGTTTCTTTTAGCTACCGAATGCCACAATTAAAGATTTCATGTTTCTATTTGTTGGTCTTTTTTGTTTTTTAGTTCACATGTTTGTGGTCATCCTGAATTCCCCATTACACATTTCCCATGACTATTTTTAAATGTTTATGTAGCCTCGAGTTTCAACATATATATAACTTATATATTTTTTTAACATAAAAAATGGATGGATGAGTTTGAATTGCAAACCTTTAAGGATATTCTTGAAAACTAGGGAGTATTTGGCTGTCTGAAAATAGAGTCTATAAACCAACATTTAAACTTTTTGCTCTAGATTATTTAAGTTTATATTGTTGTAATCTAATATAACCCCCTACATGTTCATGCAAGGATAATGGGCTGCAGGTGTGATAGAGATGGATGAGGTCACTACAATGCAGTGTTCAGAAATGGATTGATGATTAGTAACTTTGATTTTGAGAAGAATGGAAGATTATAAGCATTTAAGATGTTTTGAAGGTGTTGATTCATGGTATGAGTGAACACATCAATGGAGGTCTTAGAAAGACCCCTCTTTCTATCAAAACACTAACGATTCAAGTATTCTGGTTTTCTGTCATGTATGTCTCATGTATGTGTATCAAAATTTCAATATTCGCTTGATTTAATCATCTATGTGTCTCAAGTATTCCGGTTTTCTGCAATGTTTTAAAACCTGGGTTTTTAGTTGACCCGGTGTGGTGACCGGGCCACGGGTCAACCGATTCAACCGCCCGGTTCTTACAATTTTCATGCATTTTATATTTTTCAGCATAATTATATATTTATAAAACGTAAACAATATAATTTCATGTTTTTGGTACCAAAAAAGATATTTTGTCAAGTTTTTATACGGAAATTTTACTAAATTTGATGAATCAATTCTTTAAACATGTTTTTAATGCCCGAATTCCAATTTTTTGTTTCAACCGCCCGGTCAGCCCAATTTTTAGAGAAAACCGGCCGGTTTAATCCGAGTTGGAAATTAGCAAAAACCCGGTCATAATTGACCCGGCCCCGCTCTTTTCACCAGGTCTCGGTTCAACCGGTTCGACCCGGGTTTTAAAACATTGGTCCTTACACAGGTGTCTTATTTTGTTTTAATTGCAACATCCCTACATTTGTTGTCAATGATAAAACAATAGCCCTTAGACCTTTGAGTTATTCACCCGTAGCCCCTGCGCATCCACTTAATTAAAACAATGCTTACATATGGTCTTTTCCAGCATAAACATGAATTGGTATAAACTTTGGCAATTACGATTTAGGATAAGGAAGAACAACAACAAATGAGATAAAAAAACCATAAACGGAAAATTCGCCAAAAAAAAAAAGCAACGTAAACGTAAACTATGTTACTATGACATGATTTAGAATTTTCAAGTGTCGTAAATAATTAAAAGTTCTTATAGTATGCACTTCCAATAGTTCATCTATTTTTCCACCATAGTTCATAAATGACTCAGTATAGTGGGAAATAACATTAGTTCATCTATTTTTCCATCAGTTTGCCCCTGGCAAAAGTTAGGTGTTGTGTAATAACAACATGGACTATTTTACCCTTGATCTTCGACTCATAACCTAAGTCGGATCTGTCTCAGAGGAGCTGTACCAAATTCTCAGGAGTACAATGCCATTATTAGGAGGTTTCTTATTGGTGTTGATCTAAAGTACATTGCCATTCTTAGAAGTCCATGTTTCTTTTCATTTGTATTTTTATCAAAAGATATGGAATATGAAAAACGACAAACGATATAAGTGCGCTTTATTAACTTTTTGACCGCAAAAGGTTTTTAGATACTTTTTGAAAATAATTAAATTGCCTATTTAGTTAAAAATAACTTCCATTTGAAATTCCATTATCCATATTGGTGTTTCTTTCTTTGATTCGAGAAGATTGTCATTTGATTACTACAAATCTAGCAATTTTTAGCGATTAAACATTAATATATCGTAGTGATAGCCGATATTAATTTGCGACGATTTTTTTTACGTAGACAACATATTATGAGTTTATGATTACACCATGTGAATAAAAAATTCTTGAATCGGATTACGCATGCGGACTTCCTGACAAGAGTTGCTTTTAGTTGGGAACATTTATACTATATTGTAAATCGGATTACAATATTGCTTCAAAACGTTAATGCTAATCACAGTAATTGGTTGTAATATTAGTAGAATAATTTTCAAATTGTTTTCTTTGTTTCCAAAATTAATTTGCGATACTATATTGATTGTTTTTTTTTTTTTAATTTAGCAGATTTAATATTCTATTTTACTTAGCATACACATAATGACTTAATGAGTTAAGAAAAAAGACATAGCTTAAGGTATCAAAACAACAACTTTTTATATATCAAATTATATGATTAAATAATATATTTTATATATGTATTTAATTGTCAACCGTGTAACACACGAGTTTGTAACCTAATATATAATAAGTAATAACCTAATATGTTTATTTAACTGCAACGTATTAATCTATTTAGCATACAACTTATTTTTATTCCAAAACAAAATACACCGGTAATTAACCTAATATAACATTGTACTTCAGTTTTTAACCAAGAACCCAAAATGACCACATATTTGAATTTTTTTAACAAAACACCATATGATACTTTTATTTTAAATAAAAAAAACAACGTGCTTCTATATTTAACCCAAATCATAGATGTAATTTTGGTTTAACCAAAAGTAGTCCTTTAGAAAAACAAAGCGCCACCCAGAAACTATTCACCGAAACGAACTATTTAGTGTCGTCGCATTGCGCGGGTACACACCGAGTAGAAACTTGTTACAATTTTTAATAATTGTCTTTACTTTTCTACACAGTTAAAATAGACGTGGCATGGGCGGAGATAGTGACACTGGTTATGCCATTTTACAACCTCGCCTAGTCTAGACCGAAGAGCAGTTACATCATCCCAATTTAGACATGATACAGGTTATAACCGATTAGGGGCGGCTGAAACCGGTTTGTGCCCAATTGTACACCAACTATCCAGTGTCACCATATGTATATATCATACATAAATAGCACTTCAATGGTCAAATGTTGTGGGCTAAAGAAGGTTAGAAGGATAAGCCCACTAACTAGGCCCAAAATAGGCTGATATATTAATAAAGGGACTTTTATAACTGGGTGGACTGGAAATTGGGCTCATTGTATATGAATTAGTTATTGACCGTTTCGCCCACTAGCCGCAAGCCCGCAACAAGACGCTAAACAACAAATACTCAAATAGGAAAACAAGCCACGATTTCTCCATTACTTAAACCAACAAATATTGATCGTACTCAATAACAAAAAATCAGGGGTTATATTCTACAGTGCAATTACTTGGGAAGGACTTAATCCATCAAACGTTGCTCTTGCTCGACTCAAGACAAGAAAAGTTGAAGGAGTTGTAGGTGGATTATCTTCATGAAGGACAATACTCGCGTTCTTTAGTTGTTGGCCGTCTGCATAGCATTCTAAGAGGGCATCTTCTGGAGCATTGAGATGGCAAAGACAATGATATTCGAAACACATCTTATAAACTCAACTTCAACTGC
>CM042012.1:126683821-126723212 GCA_023525715.1 Cichorium intybus | reverse complement strand
AGTAACATATATTTGCTAGTATTATAATTATATTATAGTATTATGCACAACGCGCTAAAAAAATAAATAGAACAAAACGAAAATAGTCATATTCATGTGTTTCAAAACCCAAAACTAAAATAAAATATTGCATTAAGTATCTTTAAAAAAACTTTCTTGATGAATATAAAAAAGATGATTAATCACAACAATTGTTTTGTAAAATCTATTTCGGATATAATAACTTAGTATACAAGAAACATTGCATCCCTTAATGTAAATACTAAAAACTCTATGTCGACACATCTTAGAGAAATTATTAAATTGTCCTCATGGTTTGGTTAAATTCGCAAGTTTAGTCCAATTTTTTTATTTAAAGAATGGATAGATATATTGGTGTTATTTTCTTGTGGTCTTGCTCCTTAGATATTATTATAGTTAACAATTTAATTGTTAGGTTTTTTTAGATATGATCATTTTGTCCATGGACCACCGAGTAAAATCGAGATACCATACATACTAATATATAATTTACTCGAACACAAATGCATGTGTATGTATGTATGTACTTTAATATGTGGATACGTACATACATATATCAACACACACACACACACAAAAACACACACATACACATACATACACACACACACTATATATATATATATATATATATATATATATATATATATATATATATATATATATATATATATATATATATATATGTATAGAGTTAGTATTAAATATATTTTCTAAGTATTGTGAGACTGTAGGACCAATTTGTGGCCATTAGATCAAAAAAATGGAGGGTTATGATCAACAATGGCATGATGGTAATTAGAAGGAGATTAAAGACGGCGGCAAAGGAGGCGACGACGAGATTGAAGACAACGACGAACAAGGATGACGACGAGGATGGCCTGAGAAGAATACATCGTTTCAGATCTGGGGTGAAGAATCCGATGCGTAGAAAAAAAGAGATCGAGAGAGATGGGGAGAGACGATTTTGATTTGAGATAATCACGTTGTTTCCTTATTTAGTCGGATCTGATTTACTTCCTTCTGCCTAAATTGTCCCTAATCTCTTTTTTAAAATGTCAAATCTATCATTGAAATTAATAGTAATTACGAAACTGCCACATTGCATCTTAACCATTGATTTTTTTGATCTAGTGGTTCATAGAGAGTTCTCAAGATCTCATGATTTTTTGAGTTCTCAAAAGAACCTATATATAAATATATATATATATATATATATATATATATATATATATATATATATATATATATATATATATATGTATAGAGTTAGTATTAAATATATTTTCTAAGTATTGTGAGACTGTAGGACCAATTTGTGGCCATTAGATCAAAAAAATGGAGGGTTATGATCAACAATGGCATGATGGTAATTAAAAAGAAAAAAAAATAATTAGTTTCTATTTTAAAACGGCCAGAAGGGTAAATCAAACTTTTTGGTTTTAATTAAGTGGCATATTTTAATGATGTTAGGAAGTGGCGTGTTTTAAGGATGTCAGTTACGTACCCACAGACTACCGTTCTCAAAAGAATACACTTCCATTCTCAGAGAATGCTCAGTTACGTACCCACAGACTACCGTTCTCAAAAGAACGTACGGTTGTTATTTTTTCCTATTATCTGAGAATGCTATGTATATGCTGTTATTTTTTCCTTATTCTCTGAGAATGTACAGGTTACGTATTTTTAGTTTGGCCTTTTGACCCACTTATTCTTGAAGAATGTAGTTAATATTATACCCTTTTTTGAATATTCTTCGAGAATGTAGTATATTTTGTACATTTTTGTACAAAATAACTATGAAGTTTGGTGTGATTATACACTCATTCTCAAAGAATACACTTCATTCTTGGTGTACAGTTTCAATTCTGAGAATATGGGTTCCGTTTTTTTAAAACTTGGCTTGCATTCTCAGAGAATATATACTAAAATATATGTTTTAATGTGTTGCATTCTCAGAGAATATGGATAGAATTATGAGAAGCTGGGTTGAATTCTCTTGTCTTGCATTTCTCAGAGAATATATACTGAAATATGTATTGTAATGGGTTCCATTCTCAGAGAATGCGCGTTCCATCACCAATTGGCAAAACAAAATAAGAATTGGGATTACAATCACCTTGGGCACCTTCGGCAACTTCCAACAGCTTCTCCCCATTATAATTCATATTTTCACAGAGGAATCGAGGAGGAATTTCCTCCTTTGAAACATCTTGCGCGACTTAGCGAAGCAGGAGTCGGATCCACCACTGCAAGCGGAACTTCCTCTGGCAGGAGGTTAGGAGGCTGGCGAAACATTGACAGAGGAGTGGTGAAGGAGTCCAAGGTCGGCGGGAAAGGGCTGCCGACCGGAGGAAGAAGAACGACGGGAAAATTGCTTCCGAAAAGTGAGATCGGGAAAAGAGAAAAGGATAGAGAGAGAAAGTAGAGAGAAGGGGGAAAATTATTGAATCGCTTCGTCTCTGATTGCCGGTGACGATGGTGAATGAAGTAGGGGAGGAAGCCGGCGGCGATGGTGGATGAGGTAGGGGAGGAAGACGGTCGATTGAGGAGGACGTGAGAGAGACGGAGGGGATAAATAGGGTTGGTTACGTATCATAAATAGGGTTTACTAATTTGCCCATATCAAATGATTGGTCCAGAATTAGTCCTACAGTCTCACAATACTTAGAAAATGTATTTGAACCTACATCTATATATATATATATATATATATATATATATATATATATATATATATATATATATATATATATATATATATATATATATATATATAGATGTAGGTTCAAATATATTTTCTAAATATTGTGTGATTGTAGGACTAATTCTGGACCAATCAATTGATAGGGGCAATTTGGGAATTTTATTAATTAACTTAATTTTTATATAACAATTAATCCCTAAAAATATGGTAACAAATTGCCTATAATTAATCTCTTCGAGCGTGCCCTAACTCAAAATCACGTCTCCGATATCGAACATTGAAATCGCAACTGATGGAGGCGGATGCAGTGGAGATCGGCGGTGACCGGTGGTGGTGGAAAATTGAGATTCGGGGAAGTTAGTAAGAAACTAGTGTTTCTGGGCGGAAATAAGGAGTAGAGAAAATACGATCCGGATGATTTAATGCGGGCGTCGGCGGAGGTGTTGGGGAAAGGAACGTTTGGGACGGCGTAGAAGGCTGCGTTAGAGGTGGATCTCACGGTGATAGTAAGGAGATTCAAGGATGTAAAAATGTCGGAGAAATAATTGAAAGAGAAAATTGAGGCAGTTGGAAGAATTAATCATGAGAATTTGGTTCTTTTAAGAGCTTATTATTTTAATGGTGAAGAGAAGCTTCTTGTTTGTGATTATATGCCCACCGTAAGCCTTTCTTCACTCTTACATGATAACATCATCCATTTCACCTTTCTTTTTCCATGCTTTTCATCTTCTATTTTTCACATTTTAAGTCAAAATTCTAGATTTCAAACGGATTATCGTACAGATCATGAATCTTGAATATGGTATTTCATTATTGACAATGTGTGTAGGTCAACTGTCTTTTTCAGTTCTAATTCACAACCTCTGGTTAATTTTGGGTTTTCCAATTTAGGTTTCTTCTAATTTTGGGTTTTCCGGTTTTTACTTTTGGTTATTCTCCTTCTCGATGTTGGGTTTTTGTTTTTCAAAAAAATCATATACGAGTGACGAGTCACAAAAGGTTGAAATTGTTTCAATATATTTGTCGGCTGATAACCCTTCTAAAGATCTAGAAGGTTCATGGAAAAATATGTTTAAAGGGATCGTTGACTTGGTACAAGCCATTCTCGGAGAATGAAGTAGTTACACTTATTTAGAATCAAGCCAAAATGCAAATTATTGAATAGAAAACATCATTAAAGCTGATTCTTGAAGAATGGAATGCAAAACTGAAGAATATAATGAAAAAGAATGTAATACAGCAGAATGAAGTAGTTACGCTTTTTTAGAATCAAGTCATTCTCGGAGAATGAAATAGTTTTAACAAACCATTCTCAGAGAATGAAGTAGTTACGCTTCGTTAGAATCAAGCCATTCTCGGAGAATGAAGTAGTTACACTTCTTTTGGAATCAAGTCATTCTCGGAGAATGAAGTAGTTACGCTTTCATTCTTTTTAACGCTTATTCTTTTTAACGCTTATTCTTTTAAAATATGTATTATTTTGATGTATTTTTCTTCAATGACTCATTATTCTTTGAGAATGTTTTGTGCTATGTGAAATTTTCATTTACTGCTTCTGTATTTAATGCATTTCTTCAGAAATTCCATATGCATCGTGTTCTCATTCTTTGATAATATAAGCAATATTAAACAGTTAACTATAGAATTGATAACGTCTCCGTAATTATAGTTCGAACATTAAAAATTGAGTTAAAAATAATATTGTTTCCTTATTTGTAGGTATATATAAATGTCCATTATACCCTTAATTGTCCGATTTCAATTATTTTTAATTAATTATTTCATTTTAATTACACAATTGCCACTCTCATCTAAGCCTTTGATTTTTTCAATCTAATAGTCCAAAATTGGTCTTACATTCACACAATACTTACCAAATGTATTTAATACTATATATATATATATATATATATATATATATATATATATATATATATATATATATATATATATATATATATATATATATATATACACGGAGCTACATGAGGGTCGGGGGGGCCATGACCCCCTGCTTTTTGGGTTTCTAACTAAGAATATACATGAAACTCCCTATACTCATTTTAATCAATGTTTTTAAAACCGGACCAGACATTAAACCGGTCTCGTTACCGGTTCAATGGTTCAACTGGTTCGACCGGTTGAACCAGTTCTAAAAACCGTTAGAACCGGATATATATATATATATATATATATATATATATATATATATATATATATATATATATATATATATATATATATATATATATATATATATATATATATATATATATATAAAAATGTTTAGTTTATTATTATAAAAATCAAAAGGATCAATAATTTTATATATTGATATTAAAAAAAAATAGAACATTCAAAAAGATAGAACGGTTAATAAGTTCTTGCTAAAAAATGTATATATCTAAACTTAAAGAGATGGAACCCAACAGCAAGCAATTGTGTATACAAATAAAAGTAATTTTATCCCACATCGGTTTGGGTAAAGGAGTTTCTTCATGAGCTGCAACTATTAAAGGGGAACGTGGGCAAGGCAGTGTAAAGCGAGGGGTGGCTTACTTCAATGTTTATAGTTAGCCCCTCAAGTTTCTTGATATTTTCAAGGAAAGTAGAATTTTTTTTCCTTAAAATCCGGTTTAAAGAGGTTTAACTGCACCGGTTTTTACCGGTTTTTAATGAACCGTCCGGTTCTTAGCGGTTCAAAAACAGCCAGTTTTTTGGTAAGAATAAACCGGTGCCATAACCGGTTCCGGTTAAACCGGTTCGACCGCCCGGTCCGGTCCGGTTTTCAAAACACTGATTTTAATTCATTTGAAGCCCATCAAAATTTAAAGCTATCATCTCTTTATTTTAATAAGTGTTAGACAGTTCCCACGTCCCTTCCTTGACAAAACATCCATGATTTTCATCCCATTTTTTTATCTCACCATAGATGTAACACGTATTTCTTTATTTGGATTTATTCCCACCATATAAACAAAATATAAAAAAAAAATCTCGCAAAGACATGATAATGAAAATTGTAATGTATTTTACAATTTTACATTGATTAGTGAGTTAACTAATCAATCAAGATAATACTTTTTTTATTTTTATATTTGAACATGATTGATATATTTTTTTAAATTCAATAAAAATATCGGTGCAGTTAAAACTCAATATTAATATACAATATTTTGTCTTATTTATATAGGTGATGTTTAGGCTCGCTAGGCTAATCGATCTCACCAATTGAAGCTCAGGCACATGCTCGATTTGACCTCGTTTAACTCGATAATGAGTCATTATTTTAACGAGTCGATATCGAGTAGCTCGGTCTTCTTACACTCCTATGTCTAGTGTTTCTATTGTTGAGTTTTTTAATGACTCATTAGTTTTTTATTTCGAACGGGAATTTACCAAAAAGATTAGTTTAGATGCTGTTGTATGAGACTTTAAATATGCAAAAGGTTGGCAAGTTTCACTTTGATGAACGATGTAAAAATATCACATATTAAGTGCTTTGTTTCAAATTTTTAGATAGTCATATCCTTTAATCAAGTAAAAATTGTTTATAGAGATTTATTTTGAAGTTTTGGTTTCGTCCCCCCCAATTCTACTGTTCGTGTTTCGCCCCTGTATATGTGTGTGTGTGTGTGTGTGTATATATATATATATATATATATATATATATATATATATATATATATATATATATATATATATATATATATATATATATATATACACACACACACACACACACACACAGATATACATAGATATATATATATATATATATATATATATATATATATATATATATATATATATATATATATATATATATATATATATATATGTGGCATCGTTTTAAGGCCTTTATTCGACATGACACTCTAAGTTTAATTCAATCTAAATTCAAAATAAATCACAATAAATCATAATCTAAATTAAAAAAAACCCCTAAAAATACATATCATATCCTTTGTAAATTTAAATAGAATACATCTAAATTCAAAAAATCTCTAAAATATATGTGGATTGATTATTTTTATTGTTCGGTTTCATTATAATATTTAGTGATGCCAAAATATCTGAATGACAGGAAAATCAAGCCCACAACTTTTGGGATAGGTATATTAATATATACGATTTTAAAACTTCATATATGATATTGGAGATACTTATTTTGTTATACAATTACTACTTACATCTCAATTTCATATTAACTTAAAATATCTAATAATTCGAAATTGAAAACGTAAGCTTGAGACATTTAATAGACATTAAACATGTATTGTTATTATTTTATTATTATTATTATTATTATACTAATAAACAAAACACTTTAGTGCCACGTGACATCTTTTTAAGGCCTTTATTCCACATGACGCTCTAAATTTCATTCAATCTAAATTCAAAATAAATCTCAATAAATCAGATGTATGATTTTCGGATATCACAATCAAATTCAAAAAACCCCTAAAATACATATCCTATCCTTTGTAAATTTAAATAGAATTCATCTAAATTCAAAAAATTCCTAAATATAGGTGGATTGATTATTTCTATTAGTTTTTATTCAAACAGTGTAACACACGGGTTTTAAACTAGTATATATATATATATATATATATATATATATATATATATATATATATATATATATATATATATATATGTATGTATGTATGTATGTATGTATGTATGTATGTATGTATGTATACATACATACATACATACATATACATATATATATATATATATATATATAAATATATATATATATATATATATATATATATATATATATATATATATATATATATATATATATATATATATATATATATATATATATATATATATATATATATATATAGGGAAGGGTTCAAATGAGAACCACTAAAAGGTTGAAAACCGTGAGAACCATTAATTCACAGTTTAATAATGTTGTACTTTTATTTTTAACACTTGTTTTATATCAAAATAAAATTACCAAACACATAAAATATATAATTATCATTCTTTTGCTATTAGATATCAATATTGATGTGTTTTAAAAAAAAAATAAAATTTACATTATAGTATTCAGAGTTTAATAGCTAGAAAATTTTATTATATTGTGAATATTGTAAAACATATTAAAAATAAGGAAATTTATTAATTTTGATGTATATTCACATAATAAACAAGTGTAAAAAAACTAAAAAGCGAAAAAAAACGTGATTTTTAATAGGTGAATATCGGTTCTCACGGTTATTAACCTTTTAGTGGTTCTCATTTGAATTCATTCATATATATATATATATATATATATATATATATATATATATATATATATATATATATATATATATATATATATATATATATATATATATATATATATATATATATATATATATATATACACACGTGATCATTTAATGGTGATGTATCTATTTAATTTTCTAATATGAATAATGTAGCATGTGTGTGTTGTGAAATTTTGACCCACCCTACGGCATATGATCTTCTTAACCATGATTTCCAAGTCATCCTCGACCTCATTTTCTCTTGTATGTGTATATTTAGGTACATTATGTCTATGTGTTTAGGTATGTTTGCATCAAAAGAGGGAGAGAGAGATCGTGGAAGGAAGAGGTGGACGAATTAGAGATACAATGAGAAATAGAAATAGCAAAGACATAAGAGGGAAGACGAAACAATGTTCATGTTTGAGTTGTGGAGGAGTGTAGTGGTAATCGTCTGAATAAGTTGATCTCACGAAATGCATACGTTGTGTACCACTTTTTAAGAATCCTTAGGGACGAAGAATGTTCGAAAGAGATGGGTTAGAGACTAGTTTGTGGATAAAATCCATCATGGATGCAATTTCTATGTTTTGAGTCATGGTTGTGCATGAATTCGTTATCGGATACATAAGCATCTATTATGTGAAATGCATTTGGATGAAATCAATTTTGGATGCAACTTTTTATATCTTTAATTTTCAATTGTACATCTTGGAAAGATGTTGCAGTATGCATTTTATGTGTATCTTAGTTCTTTTGGGCGAATATGACTATTGAAGAAGGATGGAGAAGATGAACAAAGTATATGGTTGAGAGGGGAAGATAGGATGGCGTGATGACCCGTTGATTAAATTTAAAAAAAAACCATAAAATTGTCCAAATAACAAGATTGGAGGAAGAAAACAAACATAGGTCAAACGATCATATAACAATAACAATAACTCCACTTCTTATTCGTCATGATGTTAGTCAAAGTGACCAAAACCGAAAGCAAATGAAATGATTGAAATCATAAATTAAGTCATTACATAAAAATCAAAAATTAGACTGAACCCACAAACTCCATCAAACCATAGGGATCATTTATGTAAAATTCACTCGTCGGTTATAAACAATACAAAGGTGCACATTGGTATCGCGTAACGTGACGGTGCTTCGGTGACAGCTAAGCGCACGACATCGAACTGTTCCTTTTCTCTCTCTCTCTCTCTCTCTCTCTCTCTCTCTCTCTAGAACCTCAACGAAGAATTACGTTTTGCAAGCTATTGAGATTTCTTCTTTTAGACAACTTCCTCTCGTTCGTTCAACTTTTGTTCGATTCTTTAATTTGAAATTAATCCTCAGCTATACTTGTTTCGATTTGGTGTTTCTGCTCTGTTTGATCGATAATTCCGAAAGATCTGATCAGCCATGTCTTATGCTTATCTCTTCAAGTACATCATCATCGGAGATACTGGTAACTAACTTAAATTCTTTCACTTGTGGCTGAATTACAAATAATTGTCGCAATATCTGTATCGAATTTTGTGGAATCTTCAAGCAGGCAATATGAGAAAGATAGGGCTCTCGTAGTAGCAATCGTTTTCCTTTTTCTCTTGTTTTCAGTTACTTTATTTGAATTTGTATGTCTAAAGCAAGGAATCGACATGATCTTCACTATCTGATTTAGCGGTAATCGCAAGGATAAATGCTGATAACTAATACTCGAGTTCTCGATATGTGAAGTTTATCCTTAAATCTTGCAAGTTAGGCATCCCAAAATTAAACACGGTTACTTTTCGGATATAATCATGGAATTTGAATATTGAGAGAAAGCAAGTTTTATACGTATTATTGTGTTTGATTCAATCAACCTTTTGGTCATCTTAGTTGCAGTGCGATCCAATACTCATCAGATCCTTGGGATATTAGATGTGAATCCTAGAATCCCTAGTTCTATTTTAGTTGATTTTCCTGATTTTATTATATTTTCACTTCTTGCAACATCTACATCGAAACCTGAAGTGCATACTTTGAGAACTAAAGACTTCAACAGTATATTCTCTTGGAGTTTTGGTGTCAGGATTTGTTATTATTCATTCATAACCCGGAATTCATATTTAGATTAATTATTTGTTGAAATGTTAATCAATCAGCAATGTACTTATTCTCATTTGTTTCACCAAAAGAATGCTCCATGTTCAGATTACCATTTCAAAGAGTTGAATATCAATGAAATAAACACATGATCTTCACAGCTTACATCTAATTACTGAAACTTCATGTGTTGACAAATTATTTTTCAGGGGTTGGAAAATCTTGCCTTCTTCTGCAGTTCACAGACAAGCGTTTCCAACCAGTTCATGATTTAACAATTGGTGTTGAATTTGGGGCCAGAATGATCACCATTGACAACAAACCAATAAAGCTCCAAATCTGGGACACGGTTTGTTCCCTTCTCTTTTCTATCTTATTACCTTTCTTGTTGTATTTGTTATATAATCTTAAATAAAGTCTTATATGAATATTCCTTTTTCTTTTATCTTTTTGTCAGGCGGGTCAAGAATCATTTAGATCAATAACAAGGTCCTACTACAGAGGTGCTGCTGGTGCACTTCTTGTTTATGACATCACCAGGTCTGAATTTCTTTTATATGGACAAATGGCAAGGAATAGCAACGTACTTTACTTTCACTACCAATATCACCAATATATACTTTCTTTCTTTCCTATAATAACAACAGGCTTACATTTCTTTACCGCTAATAGTAATATACTTTAGCTTTTTATCATAATAGCAACATGCGTAAAGTTTACTATCAATATGGACATTGTACTTTATTTCTTACATATTGCTATTATCACTAAAGGAATGTAAGTACGTTGCTGTTATGAGTACATTGCTATTATGGGTAAAAAAAGTGTAAGTACATTGTTTTTACGGGTAAAATTTTCTACATTGGTAAAAGGTGTAAAGCATGTTGCTATTTCGTTCAATTTGCTAATATGGTATTACTCTTATTGATCTGAAAATGTGTTTAATTGTGTAAATATGGAATTAGGAGGGAAACATTTAATCATCTTGCTAGCTGGTTGGAGGATGCTAGGCAACATGCAAATGCAAACATGACAATTATGCTTATTGGTAATAAATGTGATCTTGCACATAGAAGAGCTGTTAGTACAGAAGAAGGTGAACAATTTGCAAAAGAACATGGTTTAATATTCATGGAAGCTTCCGCAAAGACTGCTCAGAATGTTGAGGAGGTACACAAATATATTTTTTTAAAAGAGCTAAAGAAATAGCAACGTACTTTTGTTTATTTGTGTATTATAGCATCTTACGTGTGCTATTTTCTATCATAGTATTATGGTTTTGGTTTTTTCTTATTAAATTAAGTCATTGTATCTTAAAAGTATACCCTGTTATAACATTTTACTTTCAATCATTTTCATATTAAGATGTTATATTTGAAAATTACATCCAATTATAGCATTCAAAATTGCTTTGTGTTTGGATGAATTTTCAAAGTATGATGCTATACTTGGAAGAAATGAAAGTGGGATGTGTAATAAACATTTTTCAAAGGGACAAATGCAAGAAATAGTAACATACATTAATTAATTTTTGTATTATAGCATCCTACTTTCATTTATTTTTATGCGTACAGTTTTTTTTCTTCTTATCAAGTCTTTGTACTCCAAAAATATAGCATTGTACTCCAAAAATATAGCATTGTACTTTCAGTCTTTTTCGTATTCAGACATTATATTATAGAATATTTATCCATTTATAGTACTGGAATTTTTTTGTATTTAAATGTCATTTCAAAGCACAATGCTATAAAATGAAGAAATGAAAGTAGGATGCCATAATAAACCTTTTTCAAAGGGCTAAATGCAAGAAATAGCAACGTACTTCAGTCTATCTATGTATTATAGCATCTCTTTCATTACCTTTTATACTTTCTGTTTTTTCTTAGTATAATGATTTTACTTCAAAAATCTACACAATTATAGCATTGTACTTGCAATCTATTTCTTATTGAGACATTGAAAATTTATCCAATAATGCTCTGAAAATTGCTTTGTATTTGAACGATATTTTAAAGTACAATGCTATAGTAGGAAGAAATGAAAGTAGGATTTTATAATAAACAAATTAATGAAAGTATGTTGCTATTAGTGTATAATTTGTATTCATTGCAGCTGCTACTATTGTATAATATGTATTCCTTCGCTTTCTTTTTCTTCTCTTTTTTTTGTATAATTTGTATTTATTCGCTTTCTAATGTTGATTTTCTGTTTCAGGCATTTATAAACACAGCTGGAACAATCTATAAGAAGATTCAAGATGGGGTTTTTGATGTATCAAACGAGGCAAGTCTCACTACAAATATAAGAAAACCATTTAATTTGATTTTAAAAAGGGAAAGGATAATTCATGATCATAAAATTGTCTTAAATATTAAAATTATAAATTAATTTTTCTAGGAATTATTTTTTTTAAACGGCCAAAGAAGTCTATTGCTTTAAATACTACGTAAAATATTTAAGTCATAAAATAATGAAAGTACCATTGCGCTTTTCTAATTTTTCAACAAAAACATTTTTTTAATAATATATTATTTTTGTGGCAGTCTTATGGAATTAAAGTTGGATATGGTGGCATTCCCGGGCCTTCAGGAGGAAGAGATGGATCCACTTCTCAAGGAGGAGGTTGTTGCAGTTAAAAAAATTGTGTGCCATGAACAACTCTTTTTTATGATTTATGCGTAATCTCTTTGTGTAAAAAATTTATAGATTTGGTAAATATTTGTGGTTGGTTGAATTTGGTTTGTGTAATTCCATGTGTATGTTTAAGTGATGTTTGTTCCATATTTGGAGAAATGGTGAATATGCTCAATTGCACTTGTAATGGGTTGTGATTTCCTCATTGTTGTGATATAGTATTATGCTTGCTAAATTAGGAACCTGTTTTGAATGGAAATTTGGTTTTAACATTTGGCTTATGTATTAGTTGTATATAACATGCCTCCTAAAGGCATGTGGCATAGCGTAATATCGTGTCAGTCAAGTTCCGTTTGGGACAAAGGTGTAGATTAGGAGTAGATTTATGGGGTTTGAGTTAACCGTTAAAAATGACAATAATAAATTATGACCGAATTTTATATAAGATTCAAATTTTTGCTTTTAGTGTTTTTTTCCCATTCAAATTTAATTGTGTTACATCAGCTTTTCTTTCTCCTTATACTTCCATCTTTCATCAACCTATACCATTGATAACCTATCTTTCTAGCATTCTCAACTCTCAATGCCACATTAGATTTTCTATATTAAAATTATTTAAATAAATAAAATAATAACTTTGATTTTAAATTTAAAATAAATTAAAAAATAATAAATACAATTAAAAAGACAAATAACATTTATTTAAAAAAGCACACCATTACAAAATAAAATAAAAATCCTAAAATCGATAATTTAAACTAGAAATACGGGAAATTAAAACTTAAATACAATAATTTAAATAAACTATCGATCCAAAGAAGGTATGTGGGTATGCTCGATGTGATCAACAATATCTGATAGAAGTCGGTGAATTCTGCATCATGCAATTCCAGAATCACATTATCATTAATTTCTACATCTGCGTCGTACAAAGCCGTCGGACAACTCCTCCAATCCCAACATATACAATCAATGCTATCCGGCATACCAGGACATCCATATCTGGATTCGTATGCAGCGTGCAACAGTTAAATATCGTTGGATATTGGTTTGTGCATAAATTCGGCACAATACAACAGAATAACACCATAACAGAAGTTGTAGAGGCTTTCATGTGAAGTTCGTTCTGACATATTCAAGTATTCATCCAGTGAATCAAGGGTGCTTCCGCCCCCCAATTGTCGTACTGTAGATGTGCATTTCTACAATACAGCGAAACTTTTTTGTAGCTTGACATCATAAGTTGTTTGAAAATATGGAAAGTTTTATTTTCATATCCTTGACAATTCATACAAACAATCTTCTACTCATCCAGAAATCTGTTTCTAAAATTAACGTCCCTAAACTTTGAATTGGGAACAAAATAATATTCGATCAACTATTTCTCTATAGCTTCCTAATCTCTGTGAAGATAACTTCTTAGACGATAATTGCTAGAACTTGCAGTATCTGCAAATACTGCAAATGCAACTTGAGCAAGTACTGCATAAATAGTTGCATAATTTGATGATTCAGAGGACAATGATGAGTACGCAATATGTTCATCAACTATTTTGTTGTACACATACGAATAAAAAATTATCAGAAGAAGACATTTGAATTTAAAATTAAATTGAAATTTGGATTATAGAGGTGAGAGATAAAATATTTATTGATGGGGAATTATAAAAATAATGAATATTGTGAGAAAGAGTGGAGAATGTTGGTGATTTTAGTGTCACCAAGTCATTTTATGTAATTGGAACAAACATGAGAGCTAAGGGCTATTTAGTTTGTACTCTAATATATGTTTTGGGGATGTGCGGAGTGCACGCATGTATAAGATCGAATAAATAGCCAGTTCGACGACAAGTCGGGGGTCCGGGGGTAGCGCCCCTGGGTTCAGGGTTTCCAAAGGGGCAGCGCCCCTTTGGCGGGGTCGAGGGGCAGCGCCCCTCGTGGGGTTTGGGGCAGTGCCCCAAAAGGTCTTCGGAATTTACACGGGGTTTGGATAGTGGAAAATCGTATTTCTTGAGGGTGCTTATGGTAAAACTGACTAATTGCGTCAGTTTTGGAAACCATTAAATGCCTCATAAATTCGGTGCTTATGGTAAAACTGACTAATTGCGTCAGTTTTGGAAACCATTAAATGCCTCATAAATTCGGTGCTTATGGTAAAGCTGACTAATTGCGTCAGTTTTGGAAACCATTAAATGCCTCATAAATTCGTGATTTGTCACCAAAGCAACCGATGACGGCAACCCTAAAGGCCATGACGGCTACCCTAGACGAAACCCTAATCCACTCGTTTATTATAAATACGGCTCTCCTCATTGAGGAGAACACACCTTTTTGAGCTCTCGTTTTTCACACAAACTCAAATCCAATAGCAATTTGGCTTACGTTTTCTGTGCCTAGATTCGTAAGTGTCCCCTTGGGATTATCCTAGGTTGAATTTCTTGTAACCAGGGCATAGGGTAGAAATATCAGTTCAGAAAGTATTCTCACGATCCAAGGGGTATCCAGATCTCCTCTAAAACCCTACCCATTCTCTAACAATCGAACTGATATTCCTGTTTCTGGAGATGGCTGAAACAATCCGCGAGATGACCACAAAGTTCGCAAAACTGGAAAAGTTTGAAGGCGTTGATTTCAGGCGCTGGAAGAAGAAGATGCATTTCATGCTAACCACTCTGAAAGCAGCATACGTGCTGACTACTCCAAGACCAGCCATGCCTGAGGAAGGTGCTGAGGAATCCCTTGAAGAGACCAGGAAGAGACAGAAGTGGGACAACGATGACTACATCTGCAAAGGTCACATTTTGAACGGTATGTCTGATGCTCTATTCGATATCCATGGTGATGCTTTAACTGACAAGGAATTGTGGGATACCCTTGAATTGAAATACATCACGGAGGACGCTTCTAGTAAGAAGTTCCTGGTTAGTGACTTTAATAATTATAAAATGCTTGATTCAAGGTCTGTCACTGAACAATTCAATGAACTTCTTGGTATTTATGGTCAATTTAAACTGCACAAAATGAATATGGACGAATCCATTGCTGTGTCAAGTGTGATTGACAAACTTCCACCATCCTGGAAGGATTTCAAACATAACTTGAAACATCAAAAGGAGGAACTGTCATTGGTTCAACTTGCTAGTCATATTCGCATTGAAGAATCTCTTCGGGCGAAGGATGTTGACAAAACTAAAGGGAAGGTTGAACCTGGACAGCCCTCTGTTCATATGGTTGAAAACAAAACAAGGAACCCGAACAACAAAGGACATGGCAAACGTAAGCAGGAAAATGTCCCAAACAGCTCCAACAAAAAGAAAAAGGATCTGGTTTGTTGGAGGTGCCATAAGGTGGGACATTGCAAACATGATTGTCGTGTGAACTTAGGCAACAATAATGGTGCTGGAAACAGTGGAGCCAGTGGAAGTATGAACGGGTCTTCGGGCCAAGTTAAAGGAGGTCAGTCTTTGACTAACTTTGATAATTCTAATCAGAATTATGTTTATTATGTTTCACTTATTCCTGAATCATTCTATGTACAGGATGATGATGTTGCTTGGTGGATCGACTCCGGGGCAACGAACCATGTATGCAAGGATAAAAGGATGTTTGAAACACTAACACCGCTTGATGATGGATCAGTGCTGAGGATGGGAGACGATTTTTTTATTCCTATTTGTGGTTTTGGTGTCGTGTGTCTTGAATTTACTTCTGGAAAGACTACTAAGTTTTTTGATGTTTTGTTTGTTCCTAAGATTCGAAAGAATCTTGTTAGTTCTAGTTGTTTGAATTCTGATGGTTTTAAACAAGTTATTGAGTCAAATAAGTTTATTTTGTCTCGGGGTGGAATGTTTATCGGTTTTGGATATTTGAATAATAGAATGTTTCGTTTAAATCTTGTTGACAAATTATTACCTGTTCAAAATTCTGCATTTGTATCTTCTGCTTCTAATGTTGACAAATCTATGCTTTGGCATGCAAGATTAGGTCATGTCAATTTTAGAAGGATGCATGAGATGTCAAAAGATGGATTAATTCCAGCCTTTGACGTGACTTCTGATAAATGTAAAATATGCATGCTCACAAAAGTGACAAAACAGCCATTTCCTAGTGTTACTAGAACTTCGACTGTTTTGGAACTTGTACACAGTGACCTGTGTGATTTTCACTCTACTCCTTCGTTGGGTGGTAAACGATATGTCGTCACATTCATTGATGACTGTACCCGGTTTTGCTATGTGTATTTGCTTAATGCTAAAAGTGAAGCATTGGAAAAGTTCAAAATATACAAAACCAAGGTGGAATTGCAATTGGGCAATTTGGTTAAGCGTCTTCGGACCGATAGGGGCGGTGAATATATGGATCCCATATACTTCCAATCAATAGGTATCATTCATGAGACCACAACACCTTACTTGCCTCCACATAATGGAATTGCTGAACCCAAAAATCGAGTTTTAAAGGAAATGGTAAACTCGATGTTGTCATACTCAGGATTGAGTAATGAATTCTGGGGAGAGGCCATATTAACGGCCTACTATTTATTAAATAGGATTCCAAATAAAAAGAACAAAACAGTCCCATATGAACTTTGGTTCAAGAAAAAGCCGAATTTGAGTTATTTTCGGGTTTGGGGATGTCGGGCAGTTGTAAAACTAACCGAGCCCAAAAGGACAACTTTGGGGGAACGTGGAATAGATTTTATATTCATTGGATATGCGGAACGTTCCAAGGCATATAGGTTCTACGTGATTGATCCTAATGATTCGGTATCGGTTCACACCATTATCGAGTCACGAGATGCAATTTTTGATGAGATGCGTTTCTCATCTATTCAAAGGCCTAAGGATCTGACTTTTGGCACAAATGAGGTGCAAAATCCAGAAAGTTCAGATGGTGTAAACGGTTTTGTTGAACCAGAAACACGAGAGTTTCGAACGAGCAAAAGAGGCAAAATCCCGAAAAATTTCGGTTCCGATTTCCAAATATATTTGGTGGAAGGAACAAGGGATGATGAGGTTCTTCAATACTCGTATTGTTACAATATTGAGGATGATCCAAAGACATATCAATAGGCCATGCAGTCTCGAGATGTAATTTTTTGGAAGGAAGCAATTGATGACGAAATGTCATCAATTCTTGAGAATAACACTTGGGTGTTAGCTGATTTGCCTCCAGGTTCTAGACCACTTGGTTGCAAATGGATTTTCAAAAAGAAAATGAATGTTAATGGGACTATTGACAAGTTCAATGCCCGGTTAGTCATTCAAGGTTTTAGGCAAAAACCCGGAGTTGACTATTTTGATACGTATGCTCCGGTTGCACGTATCTCTATTATTAGATTGTTGATTGCCTTGGCAAGCATCCACAATCTGATTATTCATCAAATGGATGTGAAAACAGCCTTTTTGAATGGCGAACTCGATGAGGAAGTTTACATGAAACAACCGGAAGGTTTCGTTATGCCCGGTAAAGAGCATATGGTATGTAAACTTGTGAAATCTTTGTACGGGCTGAAACAAGCGCCCAAGCAATGGCATCAAAAGTTTGATGAGGTGATTTTGTCCTCTGGTTTTAAGTTAAACCAAACTGGCAAATGTATTTATAGTAGATTTGATGATGATGCTACTGGTGCTGGAGTGATCATTTGCTTGTATGTAGATGACATGTTGATTTTCGGTACTCACCAAAATCAAGTAGATGAAACAAAGAAACTGTTGTCATCTAAGTTTTCCATGAAAGATTTGGGATAGGCTGATGTGATTCTTGGAATAAGAATTAAGAGGATGAACAAAGGATTGGTAATGACTCAAAGTCATTATATTGAGAAAATTCTCAAGCGGTTTAATTTTGCCGATTGTTCACCGGTAAACACTCCCATGGATCCAAGCGTGAAATTGATGGAGAACAAAGGAACTCCTATTTCACAATTAGAATACTCTAAGGCCATTGGTAGCTTGATGTATGCTATGACAAGTACCAGGCCTGATATTGCTTTTGCTGTGGGAAAGTTGAGCAGGTACACTAAGAACCCTAATGCTCAACATTGGTAAGCAGTGAATAGAGTATTTAAGTATCTCAAGGGAACCATGGATTATGGATTGAGTTACTTGGGATATCCTTCAATCTTGGAAGGACATTCAGATGCAAGTTAGATAACCAACCTGGAGGATCATTCCTCAACAACTGGTTGGGTATTCTTGCTTGGGGGAAGTGCTATCTCGTGGGCTTCTAAGAAGCAAACTTGCATTGCAAACTCAACAATAGAATCTGAGTTTATTGCATTAAGTTCTGCTGGTAAAGAAGTTGAATGGTTAAGGAACTTGGTCTATAAGATTCCTTTGTGGTCTAAACCCATAACACCTATTTCTATATGTTGTGATAATGCTGCCGCTCTAGGCAAGGCTTATACTCAAGTGTGTAATGACAAGTGTCGACACTTAGGTGTCCGACATAGTATGGTTAGAGATCTAATCATGAATGGTGTAATTTCTATTGAGTATGTGAAATCACAACACAATTTGGCAGATCATTTAACTAAGGGTTTGCCAAGAGACTTAGTGCACAAGTCTGCGATTGGGATGGGATTAAAGTTCATCTAATTTTGTAATGGTGAGATACACAATTCCCTTCTAATATGACATTAGGAGCTGAATTCAGTGTGGAAAGCTCACACTTATAGATTGAACACATGAAGTAATCATCCCAGTTAATGTGTTCGGTTCTGCAGTTGACCAGGTTGAAGTTTAACTTCTTAATAATTCCATTGATTAAATGTATGTGCAGATACATGGAAAGGAGTTACCTACGTGATTGTGAAGTGTAGCCGCACTTCAAAAGGTTGTGGACTTGGCCTTGATACGATCATGAGAGGATTAGGACACACGGCTTTATAATAGTGTCAAATTGTATTTTGCTAGAAAGATCAATAAACTAGTATGTATTTTACCTTCTGGTACTCAAGTGGGTTGATGGGTTCAATTCTTAGAACACCCTGATTCTCGAGTATTTGTAAGTGTATTATACTAAATGGAAATTCAATCGTTTTGATTTTTTCATTTATGTACTAGTTTGGTTTGTTTTGATAAAGTTATGTTTGTTCAAGGGTTACACTAAAATGGGGGAGGAATGTTGGTGATTTTAGTGTCACCGAGTCATTTTATGTAATTGGAACAAACATGAGAGCTAAGGGCTATTTAGTTTGTACTCTAATATATGTTTCGGGGATGTGCGGAGTGCACGCATGTATAAGATCGAATAAATAGCCGGTTCGACGACAAGTTGGGGGTCCGGGGTTTCCAAAGGGGCAGCGTCCCTTTGGCGGGGTCGAGGGGCAGCGTCCCTCGCGGGGTTTGGGGCAGCGCCCCAAAAGGTCTTCGGAATTTACACGGGGTTTGGATAGTGGAAAATCGTATTTCTTGATTGTGCGTATGGTAAAACTGACTAATTGCGTCAGTTTTGGAAACCATTAAATGCCTCATAAATTCGGTGCTTATGGTAAAACTGACTAATTGCGTCAGTTTTGGAAACCATTAAATGCCTCATAAATTCGGTGCTTATGGTAAAACTGACTAATTGCGTCAGTTTTGGAAACCATTAAATGCCTCATAAATTCGTGACTTGTCACCAAAGCAACCGATGACGGCAACCCTAAAGCCCATGACGGCTACCTTAGACGAAACCCTAATCCACTCGTTTATTATAAATACGGCTCTCCTCGTTGAGGAGAACACACCTTTTTGAGCTCTCGTTTTTCACACAAACTCAGATCCAATAGCAATTTGGCTTACGTTTTATGTGCCTAGATTCGTAAGTGTCCCCTTGGGATTATCCTAGGCTGAATTTCTTGTAACCCGGACATAGGGTAGAAATATCAGTTCGGAAAGTGTTCTCACGATCCAAGGGGTATCTATATCTCCTCTAAAACCATACCCATTCTCTAACAGAGAATGAATGTACAAAATTTTCAAATGGTAGAAGTGGTATTTATAAAGGTGAGGGATAATTTTTTTTATTAATTAATTTTTCTATTGAAAATCAAGCAAACTCACGGGTTCAAGAACCCGACTTCGACCTATCATCTTCCACCTTTCGGGTGTAGGGATTAGACCTGGCAAACGTGTCGTGTCGTGTCGATTTCGTGTCGTGTCAAAACATTAAACGGGTTGAAAGTGCTCGACCCTAACCCAACCCGTTTATTAATCGTGTCGTGTCGTGTCAACCCGTTTATTTTCGTGTCGAGTTCGTGTCAACTTCGGGTTTGGGGTTTAGACCTTGTAAATATATCATGTCACTTTTCGAGTTGAAACACTAAGTATGCTGAAAGAATGGGAGTTTGAGGCAAAAAGGAAAACATGAAACACTAATAGTAGAAGCATTCACACTAAGTTTATAGAGCAACGTTTAAAGATTAGGAGTCAGGGAGATAAATGGCGAGGTTGCGAGGAGGAGAGAGAGGTCGAGTGAAACTGTGGAGTATGAGTGAGAAAGTAGAAAAGTGGAAATGAATTCATGACCTAGGTGGCTAAGCGACTTCCACATTATAAAACACGTCAATCAAAAGTTTTTCATTTAAATATGGTATTAGTTTTTGACCTGTCTATTTTACATATCAATTAGAAAAACTTGAATATAAATAAACGAGTCATTTTCGAGTCAGTTTCGAGTTGAAAGTTTCAACCATGACCTTACCCGTTTAATTATCGTGTCGTGTCGTGTCAACCCGTTTAATTAAACGGGTTGAAATCTCTTACCCAAACCCGTTTATTTCGTGTCGAGTTCGTGTCGAGTTGTCGTGTCGTGTCAGGTTTTGCCACCTCTAGTAGGGATACGTTTTTGTAAAATTAAAGGTTTATTTACGCACTATGACGATTTTACCCATGAAAAGACGCGTACATGTAGACAAATAGACATGTATAAAAGTAATAATATAATAAAAAACTAATTAATCGACATGGGAGGAAAGTAGAGGATTCTTATCCCTTAATTTCAGAGCTCCACTGTCCAGTTATAACGGAACAGGGCGGTTCCCCCCATTTAATTATTCCCAAATATACCCTCCCCATGTCCTCTTCTTCACTCAAAGTAACCGCCTCACGTGACCCCAAATGTTTAATTAATCAACTAAAGACGACGCCGTTATATTAAGCAATTAAAACCCGTTGCTAAAAGAGAAAGTTCACACGGGGGTCACGTGAATATTGACATGCTTCAGCCTCCACGACTTCATTTGCCTCCAAATTACCCGTATTACCCTCCACTAATAACCATCTTATTAAAAAAATAACACACATATATATGTAGTATTTGACAAAATTGATCTTATTTTTGTTACTTTTTTTAGATAAAAATAATCAATTTGTAACGACCCTAAGCTGAATTTTCAAGTGAATATAAAATTATTCAGTTATAAATTTTAGCTAAACAATGAATACAATCATATTAAAATCACACTTCAAAGTTCAAACACCGTCATAACATGCAACAAGCCTCTATAAATGGTTTGATAGGTTGCTTATGGCTTTAAAGGCATTGGGATGTGAATTTTTAAATTAAATATTATATATTTTAAAAATTAGAATTAGATATCATTGAGTAAAGTTAAAGCTAGTTAAACAATTTAATAATATTTTTAAGAAATAACATTTTTGCAACATTGTTTTACCTATATTTTAAAATCTAATAATTTAACTATGAAAATTTAAATCAAAGTTAATTCTACCAAACATTTCAAAACAATATTTTCCATAGATTTCATTAATTAGGCTTAGCAAAATCATACACCTTTATTTGTTGGGTTAATCGCAAAAAAATTGAATTATTTTTATTATTATATCAACTCATTTTTTATATTCTTTAACCATTTATTATCTTTTATTATTTTGTAATTTAAACCGTCATTTTGAGTTTATGACTTTATGTATCCCTCAACTGTAACGAAAAGTAATATCGAATTAAAATCAGGGGCAAAAGCGAGAATTCACGAGCTTCCTAGATTGATACGAAGGAGTAGTTTTCCAGATCTATCATACTCCACTACACTCCACCCCACAGTTCACGAGTTCAGTCTCTTTCAAGCTCACAAACGCACTTTCACCTCTGTGGCTAATCAATGGCAGCGGTCGGAGCCTTGAAGCCACCTCATTGCTTCTCTTCCTCCGGCATTGTTGCCGATAGGAGTCACCTCCGTTCTTCGTCAACTTTTCGGAGCTTATCGTTTGCTTCGTCTCATCTGTCCGGCGAGAAGGTAACTTCAGTATCATCCGTTCGACAACGCCGTTGTGGAGGTAGAGCTTCGGTGATTGTTTCGCCGAAAGCTGTTTCCGATTCCAAAAATTCGCAGACATGTCTTGATCCTGACGCTAGTCAAGTATGGTCCCTCATTTTCTCTCTGTCACTTTCCGTATGATCATTAAATACTTATATGTTGCACTCAGCTATTTTCACGCAATTTTCCGAAATTCTGAACTAAAATTATGCTCAGATCTAGTAGAGTTCAAATGCGTTGTTATCGGGAGTAGAGATTCGAGGTGTACTATAATTCTGTAAAGGTTGTAGACAGGAATTTCGATAAAACTTACTTGAATTTCAGTAATTCACTAGAAGTAGAGGTCGAGGAACTATACGGAGCGATGCAACCTTCGTGATTTCACGAAAGGTGATAGAAAAGGAAAGATGATCAATTAAATTATGTTGCGAGGGTCGAAAATAACAGCGAATCTGAAATTCACGATGCTAGAAAACGAGTCGAACATTAAATTTTAGGGGTCGTGAGCTTTGTTATGATCAATATCTTCATTAGCTCAATAATTCATGCTTTTTGTATAATATTTCTGCAGAGTGTCTTGGGGATAATACTTGGAGGTGGAGCTGGTACACGTCTCTATCCTTTAACAAAGAAGAGAGCAAAACCTGCTGTTCCTTTAGGAGCAAACTACAGGCTTATTGACATTCCTGTCAGCAACTGCTTAAACAGCAACATATCAAAGATTTATGTTCTCACACAGTTTAATTCTGCATCACTCAATCGCCACCTGTCACGTGCTTATGCAAGTAACATGGGTGGTTACAAGAACGAAGGTTTTGTTGAAGTCCTTGCTGCTCAACAAAGCCCCGAAAATCCAAACTGGTTTCAGGTAATTAAAAGTTAAAAGTTAAAACCTCTCTGATTTCAAAAATGGTTAAAACTTAAAAGACTATCTTATTTACAATTTCTATCTTTTACAGGGTACAGCTGATGCTGTAAGGCAGTATTTATGGCTATTTGAAGAACATAATGTTTTAGAGTTTCTAATTCTTGCTGGAGATCATTTATACCGTATGGATTATGAGAGATTTATTCAAGCTCATAGAGAAACTGATGCTGACATCACTGTAGCAGCTTTACCTATGGATGAAAAACGTGCAACTGCTTTTGGACTAATGAAGATTGATGAAGAAGGGCGTATAATTGAATTTGCAGAAAAACCAAAAGGAGAGCAACTAAAAGCTATGAAAGTTGATACCACAATTTTAGGGCTTGATGAAGAGAGAGCTAAAGAGATGCCTTATATTGCTAGTATGGGGATTTATGTTGTTAGCAAAGATGTGATGTTGGATTTATTGAAAGATAAGTTTCCTGGAGCTAATGATTTTGGAAGTGAAGTTATTCCTGGTGCTACGTCTATTGGCCTAAGAGTATGTTTCTTTTTTTCTTTTTCTTTTTTTTTTTTAGCTTTTTAACTAGTAGATAATATGCTTATAGATTTTTGGTGGCTTTATTTTTTGTGATATTTATGTAGGTACAAGCTTACCTATATGATGGATATTGGGAAGATATTGGTACCATTGAGGCTTTCTACAATGCCAATCTGGGAATCACCAAAAAGCCGGTCCCGGATTTCAGGTAATTTTATTTTTAACATTACACAGGAAAAGACAGAACAAAACAGGTTGTACTGTGTTTGGTGTGCATAGACTATGATTTAGATTTTAGACAGACGTCGATGAGACAAATATTGCAATTTTGTCCAACCCCAGTTGGACAAAAATTGTTTTTTTCTTTTATTGTCCGATCCAAAAAAGATTGGACAAGACTAATGTCAATTGGACAAAAATGCAATTTATTGTCGTGCAATTTTCTAAAAGGGAAGGGGGGGGGGGGGGGGTAAAGGACTGATGTCAAATGGACATAAATTGCAATTTTTTGTCCCACCCAAAAAGGTTAAACAATGTGGGACACGGGTCCACTCTTGATCTTCTAAATGTGCAAAAGACGTGAATGCCCTTTTCTATGATGCAGCTTTTATGATCGTTCATCTCCTATTTACACCCAACCTCGATACCTTCCTCCTTCCAAGATGCTTGATGCTGATGTCACCGATAGTGTTATTGGTGAAGGATGTGTCATTAAGGTTAGAAAATCACGGTCATTTTTTTATTCATGTAGTAAAAACTTTTAGAACAAAGTTCATTTATAAATAAGCATCTTTCTTCTAATCTTTTTTAATATTTGTTGTACAGAACTGCAAAATTCATCATTCTGTTGTTGGTCTTCGATCTTGCATAGCTGAAGGTGCAGTCATTGAAGATTCGTTGCTAATGGGAGCAGATTATTACGAGGTATTAATTAATCTAATAAAATTGACTCCTGAAATATAAAATAGATTAAATTACAATATTGATCCCTGTGGTTTACATCAAATTACAGTTTTGATCCTAGTTTTGAAAATCTTGCACTAGTGGTCCCCGTGGTTTCTAAATCTTTCACTTTTGGTCCCTTTGGTTTCCAAATCTTTCACTTTTGGTCCCTCCCTCTGTTGCCGTTTGTGTAAACCACAGGGACCATAATGAAAGATTCAGAAACCACAAGAACCAAAAGTGGAGCATTTGGAAATCACAGAGATCACCGGTGCAAGATTTTTAAAATTAGGACCAAAACTGTAATTTGGTGTAAACCACATGGACCAAAACTGTAGTTTACTCTATTAAATATGACAATTATTATTTGAAATTGCAGACGGATGCTGACAGGGAGTTACTTGCTGCGAAAGGTAGTGTTCCAATTGGTATTGGGAAGAACACTCATATCAAAAGAGCGATTATTGACAAAAATGCTCGTATAGGAGACAATGTCAAGGTACGTTCTTGTAATAACACATTTTTTGTTCAAGATTTTATTATTATTATTATTATTATTTTACGGTTTTCTGTTGTGTTGTCAGATTATAAACAGCGATAATGTTCAAGAAGCAGCAAGGGAAACAGATGGGTATTTTATAAAAAGCGGAATTGTGACGGTTATCAAAGACGCATTGATCCCATCTGGCAGCATAATCTAGAACATTCCGGAATCTTGATAGACGTCATTGAGGTAAATTACGAGATCATGTTACGAAGGGTATCGCGATATGAAATGTAAAAATTCCATTTTAATTAAATAAAAAGTAATGCGTAGTACCTTGAGAGGTGTCATGTAATACCGGTGAATTTATGTGCTTTAGCAGTTGTACATTTCATGTTTCCTGTTACAACGTCCTTTAACTCGTTGATAATTTGTTATATAGCAAGATCGAATGACATATTTTGTAGTTATTTGAACACAATGCAAAGATTACAAAGTTATGTCGACAAATTTTTTGATGATAAAATTTGAAGCGCTACAAAATTTCAACGCATTTTCAAAATATCTATTTCTTCAAATAATTGAGTCCATGACCTGGTCAAACTTCCTATACATATAAACCGAATCCTAGGCAATGTAACAAAAAAACTCCAACCACATCAATAGCTACCCTCTCGTCATCCTTCTCGCAAGCGTAGTGGCCACTACAATGGCCCGGTTCATTGATCTTGGTGGTAATGGAATTCTCAAGGACGCGCATATCGAGTTCTTGATATGTGTGATTTTGTTGTCAATGTCTATTTTTTCAATCATCATCTTTGTATGTGGTGACTCTGATCATCAACAATGTCACGGTGGTGGTGGTGTTGATGGTGGCGGAGGCGGAGGCGGAGATGGTGGTGGCGGTGGTGGTGGTGGTGGTTGTTGATAAGTATTTATCTCCAAACTCAATTGGTTTCAAGGTGACATGTTTGGGGCTTAAAAGAAAATGGTCATGTTTTTTTTTTTTTGTGTTTTTTTCTAGTAGTGGTTTTCTCACACAATGGGTTTAAGACTCTTCAGCGTGAACAGGTTGGCGTTGCCAGTATTCAACCTTTTTGTGGTATGGAATTGTTAATGAACGTTTTTCTTTATTTACATTTTCTTTGTGATTCGTTTAATTTTGTATTTAAATATAACATCAATGTTAGTATATACCATATTGGTGCGACACGGTCCTATAAGTTTGTATATATGTCAGAATCTCCCATCTCTCCACAAGGGTTTTTTTGGAGAGACATTCTTGGGCTCCACATATATTTACATGGTATCAGAGCCAGTGTTCCGCACCCTTGTAACCTCATCGAGTCTACGTCTGTGAGGGGGAGTGTTAGTGTATACCACATTGGTGCGACATGGTCCTATAAGTTTGTATATATGTCGGAATCTCCCCTCTCTCCATAAAGGCTCTTTTGGAGAGACACTCTTGGGCTCCACATATATTTACAATCAATGTCTTCGGTTGTAAAGATATTTTAAAATACTTTTTAATAGATATCCAATCATATAATTAAGCAATCTAGTCGATATATCGTTTGTGGCTCATTATATTCGAGTGTTGGCCTTTTTATCACCACAATTAATAGTAGATGATTTATGAACAAGTCATTCAATGATATATTTCAAGCGATGGTGATTGCCAAGTTGGCGATCGAGAAAATACAAGTGGATTCAATGGAGAATTGGTGATAGCCAGGTCACGATTTGGCCACCTATCAACATCCCATTCACGTATCAGTTTATGTGTATCTTTGCATTATTTCTGATGCTACAAATTATTTAGCTCGATTGAAATTTAAAATCTGAGTATTTAGTTTTTGGTTCGGAATAAAGAAAATCAGAAACCAAATCAACTTGAATATTCATAGTAGTGTAACCAACTTTAAAACTAAACATACATGCTTAAGTTATAGTCATGTCTCTTATTTTAGCATAAACTTATAACATAAAGCACCTAAATGTTGATTTTTAAAACATGTTTTTGAAAATAGAAATTGTTGTAAAGATACTTCATTTACATGTAATTTTAACTTCATCACACGTGGTACCGGTATTCAAGACAAATAATTTACACTCAATCATATTACTCGGCAAAATTCATCCCATATTTGAATTACGAATAAATAGCAAATATATTTAGTTAAACTTTCATTTAAAAAGATATAAGTACGTAATGATTTCAAACTAACCCAAAGCCATCAATTTAGGAACACAAAATCATCATTTCTGCCAAACAAGTATTACTAAAAGTAAGATATAGCGACTGTTTTCCCGATAACATGAACAATAATTAGCACATCCAGACTTAAATTTCACCTAAATATAATATTCATAAACCAAAAATCACTTTCAAACCTGTTGATTTACGGTTTCCTTCATACCTAATGTTAACGATTTCTGTACAACTTCACAAACTTCATTTTAGACAATCACCATTTAATTGCAGTTACAACAGGCAAAACCAATGATAGCTTCAATAACCGATAAACCAACGGAAACACAATATGTTTCTTTGTTTCTGCCATCACTCTAACAAGCTCAACAATACCATCCAATTTATCAAATCTTTTATCTTCTTGCACATTGTTGATATAGAAGTCAAGTTGGTGCTCAAGCATCCTCATTTCCCCACAACTAAAATCATCCGGATACATCTTAGCCAACTTCAGTAGCTTTGACCGGTCAAACTCACGAAACGAATCACGTGGATTCAAAGCGGTTGTACGAATAAGCAATTTAGAGCTTACCTCGCTAAAACGATCATTGAACTCTTTAATTTCCTTATTCAAAACAACGTTAAAACAATCGAGCTCGTAAAATACTGCCGAAACGTGATATTAGTCTTTTGTCTCGGGTTTTTTGGATTTACATAATCTTCTTCCATTTTCAATATTTCAATCTCATGTTTTTCACAAAAAGAAAATACATCCTTCAAAAGTGAATCAAACCCGTCATCTCGAAACTCTTGCAATGATTGTTTCGTTGATTTTGCCAATGACATGGCATTCAAGACATCTTTACCTTCTCCTTTAAGAGATTGTGGCAATACATGTGTAATCCCTAAATTTGCAACATTACGTGCAAATAGAACACAAAATTGAATGATTTGAAATATATCTGAAGACGATTTGCTTCACGTTGACTCGAATTAGTCTTCCCTTCTTTTTCAATATACTCGAGCACCTCAACAATACAAGGAAACAAATGAAGCATATGCGAAAGTATCTTGTAACGAAAACAAATCGCTTCTTGTATCTCACTTTCAGTGTCAATTTTAACGAAATCGATAGCTTCTTGCACTTTCTTTTTTTGACTTTCTAGAATCACATCTTTTCGTTTGCAAGAAAAATCAAGATTCCTAAGAATGTGAATCATGTCAAATAAATTTCCAACACCAATTCCGCAACCACCACAACAACTAACTTAAGTTCATGGGCAAAGTTATGTACATAATATGCTGAGTTATTTTCTTTCATGATTAAATCTTTCAAACCATTGAACTCTTCATGCATATCGCATGCTCCGTTATAACTTTGACCTCTTGACTTTTTTCAAAGTCAATCCACGTTCAACAAAGAAAGAGTCAATGGAAGATTTAAGAGATAAAGCAGATCTCTCCATCACATCAATGCTACCAAGATCTGTCTCCTTAACATATCCAGATGTATCAACATAACGCAAATTCACAACCATATGTACATTGCCATACCCTTCAAGTAACAAGCCAAACACGTCATCATTAATTTCTTCAAGGATGATTTTGGCATGTTGTGTATAGCTATTTGGATTATCTTCCTGAAAAAACCAATCCCCACATAGAAATGTACAGATGGATTGGGAAATCTTATCAGGGTCATCTTCTAAAATACCATCAAAATCAAATCCCGATGCTGCTGGTGATATTTTCCTTTTCAGATATTTCTCCAATTTTCTGGTCATATAATATAAGAATTAGCTAATTCTATTATTTCAATCGATTTGATAACATTTTCAGCAGTTGAATTGAGTCAATAAAAATTTATTAACAAAAGCCAACCTAAGTTAACAATCTGCCGAGTTACAAACCCTAACAAAGATTATTCAATAAAACCAAACAAATTAACCACGACAAAGGGAACGATTAAATCAAAACAAGTAAGGAGTTAATTATGAACAAATAACAATTGCCACGTAACAAAAGATATAGAACATAGCAATACGTTAATGCCTTATGAGAGAAGCAAGGCGGAGTGGGGGTGACTGTTGATGCTCCATGTTGGACTGGATGCCAATGGTGCGGCGGACGGAAGGCAGTGGCGACGCCGGACGGCCTGATGACTGATGTGCTGATGTTTGCTGACCTGGTGACGAACTCGCGATGACCGTGAGTTGCTATGGCGTTCGATGAAAGGAGAAAGTAAACATTCGAGTGTTTGGGCTGTGGAATGTGTAATCGATGGACTGGGCTGAGGGTGAATATTATTTTCAGTTGGGCCTCTGTTCTCACAACTTGCTTTAAGCATTGGAAGGTACCACCTTGAGCTTGAAGTGAGCACAGCCGAACTGGAAATTGAAATGAAAATCAATTGTGTCGTTTTTCATTTTTAAATACCGAGTATTTGCAGTACGGGTTGAATTTATATTTTACTAGGTTATAATCCGTATATTATAGTGTTGGAAATTTTAAAAAATAAAATAACAATCATAATCATATGTAGTGGTAGAATGATGCTTTAGAAAAAAAATCTCAAAAAGATTATTAATTTGAGATCACCTTAAAGGGATAAGAAGGTAAACATTATGTATTTTTAGAAAGATATTAAAAGTATAATGATGAAAGAGAAAGAAATTTAAGTAAGATGTAATAACAAACAAATATATGGTAGTTCGTTGTTATTCCTTAGCATATATCTCAAAAACAAAACCAGATAATATATGAGAGAGATGGTGTGACATGCATGGGTTACGGTGGTATGATGATAGGTAATGTGATGAACAAGTACTATTTGGTCTATTAAAATGATACATAATTTAGTTTTAGTGATTGATGTTATATGTGATTTTGTTGGTTTCACAAAACTTTCTATACATTACATTCTCTTCTAACATCACACCTCCTTGATACTTACCTCCACCATTACAGAAGCGATAATTGATGGAGAAGTGGGTGATGGATCGAATTTAGGGAATGGATGACTTACTTTCACCATAATAAGACTTGAAGATGATCGACAATTGACAAAGAAGTGGGTGGCTTCTGAAACCGATCGATGATAGTGACGACGTGACAACACAACCCGATTAGAAAATGTTTCTGGGAATGGATCGAATTTAGGTTTATAGCAAGAAATATGGTTAGAGGTTTAAATGGAGGAGAGAGAGAGATGCAAATATTAAGCAATCAGTTTTTGTTAACAGTGTTTATTTCTAAAGAATTTATTTATTATTTTACTAAATTACCTTTGTATTAATTAAAAAATGGTTAAAATTAAAAAAAATATTATCTTAATCATACCTATTGATTTATCTTGATCAAAGGCTAAATCTAGTTCTCATTTGATATATGTGTGTGTGTGTGTGTGTATATATATATATATATATATATATATATATATATATATATATATATATATATATATATATATATATATATATATATATATATATATATATATATATATATATATATATATATATATATATATATATATGTATATGTGTGTGTGTGTGTATATATATATATATATATATATATATATATATATATAGGGTCCCGTTCCGGTGAGGACTCTTTTTTCGGTAAGGACTCGTAAGGACACCTCAAAAAAATTGAAAACAAATATAAAAAAAATACAAATCATAAAATCAAGAATAGTACTATATCATGATCCTAAAAAATTTGGAAAAAAAAATTTAGATCATTGAGAAACAGAAATGATCCACAAAAAATTTTAATTTGTGGATCATTGTTTCATTATAAAAAAAAATAATGATCCAAAAGTTTTTTTCCGAATTTTTTTTTTCTCCAATATAGTACTATGATCCATTTTATTATTTATATTTTTTATTTATTTTTTTTCAATTTTTTTAAGGTGTCCTCACGAGTCCTCACTTTAAGAAGAGTCCTCACCCGATCGCTTATCTATATATATATATATATATATATATATATATATATATATATACACACACACACACACAGAGAGAATGGTTCAAATGAGAACCATTAAAAGGTTGAGAACCACTAATTCACAGTTTAATAACGTTGTATTCTTTATTTTTAAAACTTGTTATCATTAAAATAAAATTACCAAACTCATAAATATATATAATTATCCTTTCTTTGCTATTAAATATCAATATAGATGTGTTTTAAAGAAAAAATTACGTTATAATATTCATAGTTTAATAAGTAGAAATTTTATTATATTTTGAATAGTGTAAAACGTATTAAAAATAAGGAAATTTATTAAGTTTGATGTATTTTCACATACAAACAAATGTGAAAAACAAAAAAAAACATGATTCTTAATGTGTGAATATCGGTTCTAACAGGTTTTAACCTTTTAATGGTTCTCATTTGAACACACACACACACACTATATATATATATATATATATATATATATATATATATATATATATATATATATATATATATATATATATATATATATATATATATATATATAAAACAAATAATGTTGAAAAAGTTTCAACTTTTATATCATCAAACTTGAATTGTAAAATGATAGAAAATGAAGAAATCTTGGTTTTAATGTCCGTTAACATTCCAATATATATATATATATATATATATATATATATATATATATATATATATATATATATATATATATATATATATATATATATATATATATATATATATATATATATATATATATATATATATGGTTAGGTTCTATTGAGACTCAAATATTCATGAGATATTGAGAACTCATTCTAATTGGTCAGATCACAAAAAGGCACGATTGTCATTTTACAATTCACATTTAATTCTGATTTTTTTATTTTAGGCAACAACATTAACAACTCCTAAAATCAAGCCTATTAGATTTGAATTTTCAAAATTTTAAAAAAATCAAAATTTTTTTTCTAAAAATTTTATAATATTTTCGTTTTTATTTTTAAATAACTTTTTCCGAAATTAGAAAAAATAAAAATTCTGAATTTTTTTTAAAAAAAAACAAATTTTCGAAATTAGAAAAACATATTAGTGTATTTGCATGTGTATATATGCATACTCGCACATGCATATATGCATATTTTCACAATTCATATATACATATTCGTATTTTTAATATCTAAATGTAAAAAATAAACAACGCATTTTATTATAAACAATAATATACAACTGTTTTGAACAATACATACATAAAATTTAAAAAGTACAACAATATACAACCGTTTGAATGATACATACAAATTTATTAGAAATATTGAACGTTACATACAAAAAATATAAAAAATACAACAAAAAATCATGATATATTCATTTCTCAAATTTTCAAATTTCATTTCTTCAAGTTGCTGGATAAATTCTCCAAAATCTGCAATAACATTAATAAAAATTAATATACATGTATATTAAAAAAAATTAAAATAAATACATATCTGCATATACGCATATGAACAAATCCACATCTATTTATGTATATATGCAAATTTGCATACATGTGTACATATGCATATGTGCACTTATGCACATATGTGCACACATACACATGCATATACATTGCATATGTGCACATACGCACATATGTGCACACATACACATGCATATACATATGCATATGTGCACATACGCACGTATGTGCACACATACACATGCATATATACATATGCGCGTATATGCACATATATGTATGCATGTGCACGTATACACATGCATATACACGTATGCACATATATGTATGCATATATGCGAATATGCACACATGTACACAAACAAATAGAAAAAGAAATCCATAAGTACAATGCTATAACTCAAATAATTTGGTGCACATATATTCAATTTTGAATGGAAAAATGCATTATACGTATTTATAAATAGATGTATATATGCAGACTTGCATTATACGAACAAATGCATTATATGTACACTTGCATTATACGAACAAATCCATTATATGTACAAATGCATATAAGATACTCAATAAAAAATTGATTATAAAATATTAACTAACAACAAGAACTTAATTGATTATAAAAACTAACCTGATAATTGATTAATGCTCTGTGATGTGAAAAATAACCATATAAGATACTCATCTTTTTTCTTAACATTTACAAACATCCAATATTCGTTGATCCAAGTGGCTTTTAAAACGAAAGGATGTAAAAAATGTTTACCTAATTTAGATAATCGACCACTTCTTCATCTTTGATTATTTGTTCCTTCATAAATACCATTAAAACTGTCAAAACCAAACAAATAGGATCAGATTGTGGTAGTTTGCATCCACATGTCATAAAAAGTTGTCAAATAATCAAATATATCAAGGATTCGAAGAAAAACAAAAAAATACGGTCGGTGAGTACCCCTTGTTTAATTCGTAAAATTTGAAAGCCATGAACACATCTGAAATATCCAGGTTGGTAATTGGAATTCAACGGAAAATTACTATGTGGATAGATTTTAAAACTTAAAAGCCATGAACACATCGAAGGCGGAAAGAGGGTTTTAGTTTAGGAAATTACCGGTGAAGAAGATGAGGCAACGGAAAGAAAACGGAGAGATTGTTGAAGTTGAAGGTGGTGGTCGGATTGTTAGGTCACTCTGACGAAAAGATAGGCCACCTCCCTCGCTCTACCGCCACCATCTCCGCCTATGACATCGGATTCTCCACCGTCTTCACTCTGTTTTTCTTCTTGCTCTCCATCGCCCATTATCCGAATTCAAACCTAGTCGAATAACCCTAGACGAGGGGTTTCGAATTCGACGGTACCCAATCGATGTCCACCTGAAGTTGCCTGTGCCGAAAATCGACGTCGGATTGAAGTCGCCGGTGCCGATGTTGGCAACGAAGGTGGAGATCGTAGATGAGAGCGTAGGGTTGTGTGGGAGAATAGCGAGGACGGAGGCGGTGTAAAAGTGAGAGAATGACTCCTCCTATTTCATCGTCAACTTTGCGTGATTTACGGAATTTCCCATATCAGACTTTTTTTATTCCCATATTATCCCTAAAGACTTATTTAAAAAGTCAAATTTATCATTAAAATCATTACTATTTACAAAACTGCTATTATTGATCATAGCCATTTAATTTTTTGATCTAATGATCCAGATTTGGTTCTCAAGATCTCAGGATTTTTTGGGTTCTCAATAGAACCTATATATATATATATATATATATATATATATATATATATATATATATATATATATATATATATATATATATATATATATATATATATATATATATATATATATATATATATATAGGGAAAATTGAATATACTGTTGTTATGTATATAAGCTTGTGTACTAAACCCTCAATAAAACGTCGGTTTACATGTATATCGATTATTTTTTATCACGTGTTCTTTCTTTATTGAATTTTTCTTCGACTCGACAATTTCTTAATCCCAATCATGACTTCCGTCTTCAATGATTCTTTCTTCTTCCTTCAGACCTGTAGGAAGTCGTATCGGGACTAAAGAATCGTTGAAGGAGGAAGACATGATCGAGATTAAATAATTGGCGAGTCGAACATATAATCAAGGAAGAAAGAATACAAGAATAGGAAAATAAGCGATATATATGTAATACGACGTCATATCGGAGGTTTAATACGCAAGCTTATATACATAACAACAGTATATTCACTTTTCCATATATATATATATATATATATATATATATATATATATATATATATATATATATATATATATATATATATATATATATATACATATATATATATATATATATAGGGTTAGGATTCGGTAGGAACCGCGAGGACTCTTCTCGTCCAATCATTCTCATAACGGCAATAACGTCAAAACGTCTTCCTTCGACGTGACGCAATCACGTGCGACGCACGTCCACGGAACGAAATACGAACTCGAGTATTTAAGTGGGTTTTTTAAGTGGGTTTTTTTTTTCAACGTGATTTAAGTAGGGTTTTTTTCTAGTTTTCTTTCCTTTTTCGTTTTTTTTATTTTTTATTTTTTATTAATTTTTTTCAAATTTTTTTTATTTTCGATTATACTCGGTTTTTAGATTTTTAATATTTTTATTATTTTTATTATTTTTTATTATTTTTTATTATTTTTATATTTTTTGAACGCTACAGTACTCGATTTTTAATTTTTTTTTTGTTTTTTTGTTTTTTTTTCATTTTTTATGTTTATTTTTTATTTTTTAATATTTTTTAATCTTAGTTTTAACTTTTTTTTTCGTATCTTTAATCTAATCATTTTGGATCATGATATTTTTAATCATAACGTTTTGGATAATGTATTTTTGGATCATAACATTTTGGATCATAGTTTTTTTGCATCTTGGATCATAAGTTTTGAATTATATTGTCGTTATATGTTTTTTTTAACTCGTTTTGGATCATATATCGATATCCTAATGAGTTATATAGAGTAAGATGATTAAGGTGACCTTGATTCTAAGTTGCATGATTAAAGTAATATGAAAATTTCAAAATTTTTTTAATGATGATGAAGTTGAAAAATAAAGTAGACGATGTTCATAAAGAGGCTTAAGTTGCGTCTGTACAAGTAATGGTGTTACATGTTACTTAGAAGGTTTTATTTAACGACTTCTATATGATATTCCATTATCAAACAGAATTAGGAATCCTAAGGGTTAGGGAGCCAATCCAAGGGGATAATGTCGAATTAACAAGGTATAGGAAATCTAGAGAGGGAACTGTGAGTTGAGCTTGGTAACACTGTGTGTGATGATTGGATCAAGGATACAAATGATGAGTAAATGATGATACTCATATAGGGAGTAGACTTATGTCATATGATAAGGTTTGAACCTAGTAAGCTTGCAAAACTAAAGGACAAATGATAATAATAGTGTTAGGTGGCCTAGAAATGGCGCAGTTAATATATGTGTCTGAGCGACCTTACAAAAGTTAGAATTACAAAGTATGGTGTAAAAAAATTGTGTTGTAGCTAATAATTTAAGATGATCTAAGTAAGGATATCGTCAAGGGATATTGAAACTTTAAGAATCATGAATAAGATGTTAAAGAGATATAGAGGAATCATGAAATAACTAGTAATGAAGATAAGTTTTAATTGGCCCTAAGAAAGTGGTTAATACATTATTATATTAAAATGAGTAGAATGCTCATAAGGGTTTAGTATGATACAAACAGAATGAGTCTGTATATGTATAGGTTACCGAGTGACCTACAGATTTCGAGGACGAAATCTTTTTAAGGAGGGTAGAATTGTAACACCCGTAAATCGGGGTAAGATTTTTAGTATCAAAATATCAAATATTTGGTTTAATATTTTTAGAAGGTTCAATTATTGATTGATTAATGTAAGCATAATGCGGGACCGAACCTCACTTGGGAAACGGAGGATGAAATTAGGAAGCGATACCCACACTTATTCGACAGTACCGCGATTCCGAGGATGGAATCTATCTAAGTGGGGGAGGATTGTAACGACAGTACCGCGATTCCGAGGATGGAATCTATCTAAGTGGGGGAGGATTATAACGCCCGCGTATTTTTTTAAGTAAGTTGAAGCGCATAAATATTTACTTATTGGTATAATTGCTTATTATTTTGCATTTGACGGATAGGAATAATAATAATAATAATACGCTAGTAAAATATTAATAATAATAGTAACAACGTAATAATATATGACGATAAACAATAAAAATAACTTGGACTAAATTGCGAGACGTTGAAAGTAAAACGACAAAAAGGAAATAAACTTTGATAGTGTAGGGGTTGTGTTGCAATTCTATAAAACTCATAATGCTAAATTATAAAACTTAGGGTGGTAATAAATTAGCATGCCTAAGTTTAGGGACTACCATTGCAATTTCACAAACTAAAACCCAAACACTAGTTTTTTTTGTCCCATTCGATCGGCCATGAAGAAGCTGTTGACTCTTGTTCTGCCTAGCTGTTACACGAGCTATTACGCTTCCCATTCCAGCCTTCGTATGATATAAACCAACCTACGATCATTGAGGGTCGGTTACTCCAAAACCCTTGAGAGATAGCACGGAAGAAGAGTGTCGAGAAGAGGAGAGAAAGTGCACCAGGTCCGGCTAATTTTCTGCATGTACTTGGATCAACGAATGGCAGTTCGGTGTTGAGACTCCATCATATTCCTGGTAAGGGTCTGAACGCGACTAATATGTTCTTTTTCATGAACTTTAGAGCTTGAGCTTTGTGCCTTGATCTATGAACCTTGCTTGCATGAGGACATCGCATGTTGTGTGTGGCCTTGCACCCTAATACGTTGTGGTCACTGGTATGAATTGAAGTTGCCCCATCCCCTCTGTTTTTATCAGCCATGATCGTACCTTCTTCTTAGTCTTGGTTTTTTTACCCACATGGAAATACTGCAATTCTATCATAATGGCCTTGAGTCTTGATTTTGGTTCTGGGTTGAACTTCTTTGATCCCATCCTGAACTCCTGTAATAAAATGGTGGTCAAAAATTGAAAATAATAAATATAGGAAAAAGTTGTCTACGTACGGTTTATGTATGGTGGAACTTTTTATAAAAGCTTTTCCAAAAAATTTTATGACATGTTATTGCCACATAATTATATTAAAAAGCTTATAAATCTTCCACTATAGTAAAAGCTTTTTTATTAAGCTTTTTCATAAATCTTGATACATTTAATTATTTTGTATAAATACAAATATCAATAAAATAATAATAAATATTAAAAAGCTTGAATGATAGAGCTTTTTAATGGCAAAGTTATATGAAAAAGCTTTGCTAACAAAAACCTTCCACTATGGTTGTTAAAGATTTTTTAATTGAAAAAGCTTTAAAAAAAGCTTTGAAAAAGCACCATAATGGATACAGATATTATAGTAAAAATGTACTACCATTTAAGCCCACCATTCTTAGCATGCGTAGGTTTCCTGTAGCATGGGGATGGGGTGTGTGAGATGCTTAAGAAAAGAAGGATAACAAATGTGACCTAAATACCCTTGCCAACCTATTCACAGCAGAAAAGTACAAGAAGTGCCTGGCAAAATCTATGTGTGCAGAAATTTATAGATTTGATTTAGTAAAAAAAAAAAAAAAAAAAAAAAAAAGAGAGAGGCATGGTATATATATTCCTTAGTTTATAAAACGAAAAAAAAGAGGATGAATAATTGTTTCTTTTAGCCAACAAAAAAGAAAAAAAACAAACAAAAATACATATAAGTATATATATGTGGACGTGAATAAAGGTTTATATGAAGTTCTAATTATAAACACTTTATTTTGAGATGATAATATCAAGAAATTAATTTAATAAAAGTGACTTAATTTGATAAAAATAAAATAAACATATATTGGCAAACAAAA
>CM042012.1:126648821-126678821 GCA_023525715.1 Cichorium intybus | reverse complement strand
TTTCAAAGAAAACAATTTTCATTGACTGTATGTTTTGCAATGACAATAAATAATAGTCAACGGCAATCGCTATCAAAGGTGTGTTTGTTTCTGAAACAACCAGTCTTCACACACGACAAGTTGTATGTTATATTTTCAAGAGTTAAAAGTAAAGATAGATTAAAAATGTTAACTTTAGACGACGGTAAACTTAGCAATAGAACAACAAATGTTGTATTTAAAGAAGTCTTTCAAAATTTGTAATTTGTTATAATTGTTCAAAGTTTATCAACATTATGTTGTAGTGTTTAATTTAATAATGTATATATCCAAAAATTTCATTATATATTGTCGAGAATTTGTTATACATAATTATTAGTGTTTAGGTTTTTTTATTTAATAATTATTTTGTATCATCCCGTGTAATACACGGGTCTTACAACTAGTATATATATATATATATATATATATATATATATATATATATATATATATATATATATATATATATCATTTAGCTTTGCCATGAAACCTTTGAGAACTCAAATTTAAGTAGAATTTCCAACAAATCTTGAAGCTCTTTTTGTTCCGTAACAATTTTACGATCCTTTTTCCGATTCCAAGCCATTTGAGTATTGCCTTCCAAATTACTTATGACTTTTTCTTCAACGAGGCAATTTTTGTTTGATTCCAAGTTGTACAATCTAGGAAACCTATTTTTTACTAAACAGTTTCCAAGCCATCTGTCTTTCCAGAATCTTGTTTTATCCCCCTTTCCCACTTTTCTGTCAAATAAATCTCTCAAACTAAGGCCCATATCTACCAAGTCTTCTTCTATCATTGTTACATGACCCCAAATACTTTTGTAAGCTCTTTTCGTCAATGCACTATCATCCTGCCCTTGAAACTTGTGAATATTTTTGATAACGTTCGTCCATATTGACGCGTCATCATTATATATTTTCCACCACCATTTAGCTAATAGGCTGATATTGAATTAATTAAGCCCGCAACACGAAGTCCACCCATCTCCTTCGAAGTTGTGATTTTTTCCCAGGAAACACAATGTATGCTTTTCTTGTCTGATGAGACTTTCCAATGGATATTTCTCCTAATTCTTACAAGCTCCTCTAATACTTTCTTTGGGGCTCTAAATATCGAAAGATGGTATGTTGGAAGGCTACCAATATCACTTTTGATTAACGCAAGACATCCCCCAAATGACGGTGTCTTTTTTTTTTTCAATCTTTGAGCTTAGATTTGAAGCGATCAATAATAGGGTTCCAATTCTTGAAAAGCTTCATATTTGCCCCAATAGGTAACCCTATATAGATGAAAGGAAAATTTACAGCTTCACAAGCGAAGTGGCTAGCTAACCTTGAGACCTCCCTATCCTCAACTCCAATGTTGTACACTTTACTTTTTGCAAAATTATCGTTGAGCCCCGATGCTAACTGAAAGCATCTCAAGATTCTTTTCAAGTTTAGAAAATTGACAGGAGACCGGTCACCAATAAACATAATGTCATCTGCATACATTAGGTGTGATAAGATCGGACCATTATTTGGGAGTTGTATATATATATATATATATATATATATATATATATATATATATATATATATATATATATATATATATATATATATATATATATATATATATATATATATATATATATATATATGCATATACCTAGCATTAATATATTTATCCTTTTAAGGATTCATATGCCATTACGCATACCTCCACACCTACAACACAACCCCTAAGCAGTTAAAGCGGTAAATTTTCAAATAGCGGTGACTATCGCTATTTGAAATAGCGATTTTCGCGGTGGTATAGCGGTGATATAGCGGTTTTTTGATATTATATATAATTTATATTATGTATAATTTTTATAAGAAAATATTAGTAATTTTAAATACTAATATATGAAATAGCAATATAAAACAATATTCTAGTTTTAGAAACAAAGATTCAACAACATTTGATATATCAAAAATTTGGATTATAAGCTTTAATTACAAACATCATAACTTTCTTTCAAGCTAAATGATATAACTACAAAATCATTACAAATTAAACACCCACACATTTATGGTTCAAACTACATGAGAAGCACACAACTGATTACATAACCCGATTGATTAAAAGAACTCAATAACATAATCCTAGTTCTTTGAGATTCTCTTATGAAATTTAACAAACACTTGGTGTGTAAGAAGAAAAACCGGAATGTGAGCATTTGCTTAACCAATGATGGTATCCCAAATTCCAAATTAGACCTGCAATGAGAGTATGAGACACAAATTTGAATTGAAGAAACCTAGATTAAGTCTGCATTCTGCAATGAAAATCGAAAATGAAAATGAAATTGATATCAAACTTGAAATTGATAACAAACTTGATATGAAACTTGATATCATCGGACCTGTTAATCAATGAAATTGATATCATCGGACATGCCGATCAAGTTCATAATCGAAAATCAAAAATGAAAATGATATCAAACTTGCAATCGGACCAAGTCGCTAAACATTAAAACCTGCAATCGGACCAATTCTCGATAACTTCAATCGATTGGAACTAAACATTCAAACCTACATACCTGGAACCAGCGATTATCGCTGAGCCATCGGGAGATGGTTCAATCGGCGTTTCAATTGCAAAGACGAAGGGACCTGCGTTCAATCGGCGAGCCATCGGGAGAAGAAGATGGTCAATCGGCGTTTCAACTGCCTTCAATCGGAGTTTCAATCGGCGAGCCATCGGGAGAAGAAGACGGAGAGACCTGTGTTAAATCGAAGAAGAAGATGGTCACTTGAGGAACATGCTACACAATCAAAGAAGAAGATGGTCACGTGTAGTTCTATTTCAGCAAAAAGACGTATAGCTTATAAAATTTCCTCCCACATCGACTCAGCAAAGAAACAAAGGGCATACTTGTGGTTATAAATAGCTGTCATTGGTGCCAAAGCAATTCACTCAAACCTTTTATAACCGAGTTAAATCTTGGATTTAATTGGTTAAGTCAAGAGTATTAAATTTTTTGTATAGCGCGCTATTACTGCTATTTCGGTTGGGCAAATAGCGCAAAATAGCAGTCTTTAGCGTCGCTAATAGCGAAATCGCTAAACTGAAACGCTAAGTGAGTTTTTATTGCGGTCGAGGGCGCTATACGCTATAGCAACGCTATAGCGTCGCTAAAGCGCGCTATTGACTGCATAGCACAACCCTTATAACTGAATATCATCACATATATAAATAAACTTAAACCAATTCTGTATTAATTTATTTCTATTCCTGTTTATATATGGGCAACCCCGTATTCCTTTCCCTCCTCGGAATGGAAGCAATCCATCCGTAAGGGTGTGCTCAATTCCCTCACCCTTCATGGAATAGAACATATCTATCCATAAGGGCGTGCTAATCTCATCTCCCTTCATGGCATAGAACAAACCAACCATAAGGGTGTGCTAGTTTCATCTCCCATCATGGTATAGAACAAATCCAACCATAAGGGCGTGCTAGAGACAACTACTTCGCAAAGGGAAGTACCATCCCAGTAGTGTCTTCTGACCCCCTTTCAGATGGGTAAGGTCCTAGTTGATCCCCATTCCCGCGGGTAAGATCCTGGTTTGGACAACATCACTTCTACTTTTGTCTTTAGCTAGCAGACTCAACTTTCATAACTCATAACATTATAGCCACATAAATAGTCTATACATGCTATTTTGACAATTCACCTTTAGTGTGTTAATCTCATAACTATTGTATTTGATGTCAATACATTCCACCCACCTTTCATTCATTCTTTGCATGCATAGATTACCTTCGTATCCTACATTATATACCAATCACTTTAACATATATATGCACAACCAAGACAATCACTTTATTTCATTATACCCTTACCATGAGGAGTTACGTCCCCGATTACACTAATTCATCACATCTCATTTCGTGATTGGACTTATGTACCCAATGTTTTACTTCTTCATCTATATCACTTATACTACCTTTTAAGGCTATATGCTAACATATTTTACCTCATTACCCATTATTTATGGAGAGTTATGTCCCCATCTAACTTGTTACCTTTCATACCATTCCTTTACTTTTACATATACTCATAAGTCTACAAGCCAAATACAATTTCTTATATCATTACTTATCATTCATGTACCATTCATAATATGGTATCCTCATTAGAATACCTATATCATTATCCCACATAATACTTATCAACATAATATAAGTATTAACACATATTCATCTCCTAATGTAGAAAAAAATTCAATGTATTCATTTGTTTCACCAATTTATGTATTCATTTGTTTCACCAATTTATGCGCACTCCATGCATACGTACTTAACTCTGAATCGCCAAAACTAAACTCTAAATGCAAACTCTTGAGTATTAGTATTTTTTAATTTGCAAACATCCAACAAACCTCTAATGTTTTATGCATCGATTTTAGTATGAATATGCATGTTAAGGATACACACTAAATGCAATGTCCAACATATTGAGGTTTTTTCGAATCTTTTCATATTCATAAACATAAACTCAAAAGTTTGTATTGAGTAATGTTGTTTTCAAGCTTTATACTTGCACATGTATGTGTGGAATGCGTATACGTTGATGAAACAAAGGAATAAAAATATTTACTTTGTGGAAAGACAGAGTGAAAACAAAAATGTTTGAATGCCAAGCACAAAGCTCACATTAGGAAAAGATTGAAGTTTATAGACGTTTCATCAATTTATGGTGACAAAAAAGAGGAGGAATATAGAATGGGTGTCACTTTTTGCAGGAGAGAGAATGTGGGGCCCACTATATTTTCATTTTTTAATTATAACTAGTGGTGATGTCCGCGTGTTGCGGTGGGTTTATTAATCGTATATATATTCAAAACCATTTACGTGAAGTTCTCTTACACAGAGCATATTTTTGTGATTTTGCTATTAAACCATGACTAATACTATAGATTTCTCTTACATAATTACTATATATGTAATGTCGCTATTACATAGGGACCATTTTTATAATATCAATATTACTCAGGGACCAAAATAACTAATGATAATTCTAAACTACAAATACCAAAACTGCAATTATCCTAACTTATAAACTATAAAGACTAAAAAAATGATTAATGTAAATTGAAAACTACATGAACCAAAACTATAGTTATTGAAATTAAAAACTATGGGGAGCAAAGCCATAGTTAAAGAAAATTAAAAAATACGGGACTAAACTTATTTCTTGAAATTTGTTGATGTGTAGATTCGATTTCTAAAAAATTATAATTATCATTAAAAAATTATAGGGACCGAAGCTGTAATTAATAATAAAACATATTGGGTCCAAATCTATAACTATGCCTAATAAAAACTACAAGGACTAAAACTATAATTATTTAAATTTAAAAACTATAGAGACAAAAACTATAATTAATATAAATTATATACTATAGAGACTAAAATTGTAATCACTAAAATTAATAGGGCCTAAAATTGTAATTAGCAATTATAAGGGTCGAAACTATAATTAATACAGATTAAACATTATAGCTACCAACACTATAATTATCCAAATTAAAAACTATAGGCACCAAAATTGTAATTATCGCAAATTAAAAACTACAGGGATAAAACTATATTAAACGTAAACTACATAGACTGGAATTGTAATTGTTGAATATAAAAAGTCTAGGGACCAAAATTGCAATTAACTCATTTAGGTCTTAAATGGCAACATTGTAAATCTTATAAATTTGATGACCTTATAAGGATCAAAACTATAATTATAGATACCAAAACTATAATTATGCAAATTAAAAACTACATATATAAAAATTTAATTAACTTAAATTAAAATATAAGTACCATAATTATAATTATTATAAATTATAAATTACAGTGACTGATATTATAATTATTAAATAGAAAAATTATAAGTACCAAAATAGTAATTAACTCATTTTAGGTCTTAAGTGACAATATTGTAATTCTTTTAAGCAAATTAAAAATATAGATACCAAAAGTATAACTATGCAAATTAAAAACTACATGAATCAAAATTGTAATTATCCTAAATTAAAAACTATAAAGACTAAAAATCTAATTAATATAAACTATAAACTACAAGGACTGAAATTTTAGTTATTGAATATATAAGAAGTATAAAGACCAAACATGTAATTAACTCATTTTAATTCCGTAATGGTAATATTGTAATTTTGCAGAATTTTAAGACCATTTTCTTTCTTTTCCTCGTATTTAATAGGATGTAGAATTAATAAAAAAATTAAATTACAATAAAAAGGATATAAATATTTTATGTGCATAAAGGATCAGGTAGCTAGTTTTCTAAACTCAGGAACCAAATGCGTAGCATTTTTGGTAGTTGTCCTCGCAATGTCCTTTTTGGCTAACAATATGGATTAATCACTTAATTTTATCAATTATTTAATAACTAAAAATACAGTGCCGGTTTTTAAAAACGGTACAGTGAGATCGGTTATTTGAGTGTTGTATAAAATACAAATCCGGTTCTCCTACTCACTTCAAAGAAGGACCCTCCGATGCTTAAAGCAAGTTGTGAGAACAGAGCAGCAGGTAAGCACACATCAGCACATCAGACCGTCCGGCGTCGCCACCGCCCTCCCGTGCCGCACCATTGGCATCCGGTCCCAACAGGGAGCACCAACAACGCCGGTACTATCAACAGTCACCCCCGCTCCACCCTGGTTCTCTCTTAACGCATTAGAGTATTGCTATTTTCTATATCTTTTGTTACGTGGCAATTGTTATTTGTTCATAATTAACTCTTTACTGGTTTTGATTTAACTGTTACCTTTGTCTTGGTTAATTTGTTTTGGTTTTATTGAAAAATCTTTGTTAGGGTTTGTATCTTGGCAGATTGTTAACTTAGGTTGGCTTTTCGTGTTCTTAGATTATCATTCATTGTAATTACTTGTTAATAAGTAGTTAGTAATTTTTTATTCGACTCAATTCAATTGTTGAAAATGTTATTAAACCGGTTGAAATAATGGAATTAGCTAATTCTTATATTATATGGCCAGAAAAAATGGAGAAATCAGGGAAAAGAAAAATACCACCAGCAGCATTGGGAATTGATATTGATGGTATTGTAGAAGAATCTTCAATTGGAGATGACTCTGAAAATATTACCCAACCTAGCTTTCTATTTTCATCGGGAGATTGGGGTATTCAGAAAGATATTGCTTATATCTTTACACGCGATGTCAAAATCATCCTTGAAGAAATTGGTGATGACGTGTTTACCTTGTTACTTGATGAGTCTGTTGATGCAAATATGGATGTGGATTTGCGTTATGTTGATAAATCTGGAGATGTTAAGGAGATATATTTTAGTCGCGTTAATGTGAAGGAGAGATCTGCTTTATCTCATAAATCTTCCATCGACTCTTTCTTTGTTGAACATGGATTGAGTTTGAAAAAAGTCAGAGGTCAAAGTTATAATGGAGCAAGCGATATGCATGAAGAGTTTAATCGTTTGAAAGATTTAATCATGAAAGAAAATAGCTTAGCATATTATGTACATAACTTTGATGATGAACTAAGGTTAATTGTTGTGGCGGTTGCAGAAACACATATTGGCGTTGGAAATTTATTTGACATGATATTCATTTTTAGGAATCTCGATTTTTCTTGCAAACGAAAAGATGTGATTCTAGAAACTCAAAACAAAAGAAAGTGCAAGAAGCTATCGATTTTGGTAAAATTGACACTGAGAGTGAGATAGATGATGCGATTTGTTTTCATTACAATATACTTTCGCTTATGCTTCATTTGTTAGGAATCGGACAGGGTACACGCAGCGGAAACACACTATCACACACACAAACTCACGAAAATAAAGCAAGAAGAACACAAGGATTTTTACGTGGTTCGGATTCGGTGTCAATCCTACATCCACGGGCCACAACTAAATTTTATTTGAATGAGGAGATTACAAGAGATACACACTCAACTCTAGCATGTGTTGTGTGTTGTGGTGCATCTAAAACTCAAATGGAGACCCCTATTTATATACATTAGGATGGTAATGTGAACAATGGAATCAAATGTCAAATTTGCTGCCACCTTCCTTTGACTTCACCAAACCTTCACCAACCATTGTAAAATCTTCACCAACCATACCTAACAATCTCCCACTTGAAGATTTTGAACATCTCTCATTAATCTCCTAACATAACAAGTCTTCCAAGCTTCCAGTTCCAAAGAACAAGCTAAGACTCAGCCAATTTCCTAGTTGCAGCCGCCCCTCATCATCAAGTACTAGAAGGGCCAGTTGAAGCTCCTACAAGCTCCAACTCAGTCGTGGTCAATACCGCCACCGACTCATCCCCTGTCTCAACCGGCTTGGACACTCCACCGGATCCAGAGATACACCGAGGACCACTAACACTCTCCAAACTTTGCAAACTTCCAACAGGAGAGAATTTTTCAGTCTTAGTCTTCAAAACCCAACGGCTCTTTGTAACTGTACCCGGAACACACCCCGTGCTCCCACTGTCACAAAATCCCCTGAATGGTTTAGACTTTCCGACTCGTTCAGCTAACATCTCTTTGGCTCCAGACTTCATGTTTGCAAAATGAACTCTCTTAGCACTAGATTTAGCGAACCAGATTTTGTTATGCTTAACAGGGACGGTCATACTTCCCTCAGCAGGTACCTCAACCATATATAATGACCCACGCTTCATACCTTGAGCAATCACCGAATTTCCATTGACCACCCTCCATTTACCACCACCAAACCTTACTTCCAGTCCTTGTTTATCCAGCTGACCAACAGAAATCAATTTCTTCTTCAGCTCCGGAATCACCCTGACATTCTTCAGGTTCCATGTAGTTCCCAATGAAGTAACCAGATCAATATCTCCTATGCCCGTTACTTGAAGCATCTCGTCATTTGCTAACCGTACCTTCCCAAAATCTCCTTCTTTTAGATTCACCATCGTTTCTCCGTTGTCCATGGCGTGAAACGAAGCCCCTGAATCCATGACCCAAGAGTCTACAGAACTTTCCATACTTAGTATCAGTGCATCATCCTCAGACACACTCTCGACACCAGCAATGTTCAATTCTTTCTTTGGACATTGACTCTTAACATGTCTCACCTCCTGGCAGTTCCAGTACTTCACATTCTTCCAAGTTCTAGATGAACTTCTTCCCCGACTCCCACTACTCCCACTATTCCTACTATTCCCTCTACCTCTTCCGATATTTAATAACTCAGAAGAAGAAGATCCACCTTGATTCTTGCGTCTGATATCCTCGCCAAGAACCAAATCTCTAACCCCTTCAAAAGTCATACCACTGGTCCCCACTGAACTTGTAACAGCGGTTACTGTTCCAGACCAGCTATCAGGTAGTGAAGCTAGTAGCAGTGAAGCTTGAGTCTCGTTATCAAATTTAATTCTCACAGATGACAATCTGGACAGAATTGAATTTAAATTGTTAATGTGAACCGTAACTGAGCCTTCCTCATTCATCCTTGTAGTGAACAGCTCCCTCATCAAGAACACCTTGTTAGCCGCCGACGGTTTCTCATACATGTTCGTTAGAGCATCCATCATACCACGCGTCGTGGTTTCCTTCATGATGTTGAAAGCAACGCTCCTTTCCAACGACAACGTAATAACCGCCTTAGCTTTCTTGTCCTTTGAGTTCCATGCATCTTCAGCAGCTTTTTCCATTTTCTCCGGTTTGTCTCCAAGTACCATGTCCAAATCTTTCTGACATAACAATGCTTCTATTTGCATTTTCCACCAACTAAAGTCAGAACCGTTGAACTTCTCGATTACAACCTTGTCTTCAGCCATTACGACAAACAAGAGACAAATATTTTATAGTACTTTTGTGTGACAGAACAGTACCCTTCAAAGTACCGAGATACCTTTAATACGATTAATAGAAATTAGTTTCTGATGTGGAAGATCAGACAAAACTGCAACCACAGAGCATACTCTAATTTCTAAAACCGAGACCTCCTCCGAAACCCAAAGCTCTGATACCAGTTGTTAGGAATCGGACAGGGTACACGCAGCGGAAACACACTATCACACACACAAACTCACGAAAATAAAGCAAGAAGAACACAAGGATTTTTACGTGGTTCGGATTCGGTGTCAATCCTACATCCACGGGCCACAACTAAATTTTATTTGAATGAGGAGATTACAAGAGATACACACTCAACTCTAGCATGTGTTGTGTGTTGTGGTGCATCTAATGTTGGATTAGGTGTCTAAGCCATGACTTGTAATTGAACTTTTATCTTATGGTTAAAAGCAAAGTCCATTTGGGTTGCCCTCATGGGTGGAGGAAAGATAGTTCAGTAGAGAGAATAGTTGATTTATTAATTGTATAATAAATCAATAGAAAATATATATATGGTTTATTAATATATTTAAGTGCTAATATATTAATTAGAAACTATATTAATTAATTGAGATTTAATCTAGAATTAATTGGATTTAATTTGGAGATTAAATTAATTAATTAAAAAGGTGCAGGGACTGGTATGGCATTTATTCAATAGTTGAATAACTGGCCAGGAAAACCAGGGACCAAAAGTGGCGCCAACTTGGAGGCTCCTCCAAGGGTTTGGCGAAACCCTAATTAGGGTTTGGTAAGCCTGGTCCAAGTGGTCAAAAGCCTTGTCCAATTGGAGGCTCCTTAGGGTTTCAGGTGTAACCCTAGGAGGCTATAAAAGGAACCCCCTGGCACCTCATTCTTCACGCCATTCTCTCTCTGGATTTACTCTGCTGGACTGATTCTTCCATCGCCTGGGTGTGACTTTCATCTGAGGCAGGATAATTTTGCTGCTGCTTAAAAGGATCATAAGATCTAAGGTTGGTTTTTCTTGATTCTTCTTTAGAATTGAATTGTATCCTTTAGGTTCTTAGTTCTAATCTTCATAGAAGAAAACATAGATCAATATTAGGGTTGCATGTGAACCTTAGGTTATTTTGTGTTCATTGATTGCATAGAAACCCTTCAGTGGTATCAGAGCTAGCTTGTTTTCTTGTGTTTGATTATGAACTGCTTGAATTGTTTTGTGCCTAAGGGTTATTGGCGAAAATTAACCCTTGGGAGGAGGCCAAAATCGATCCCAAGGCTAGGGTTTCCTAACCCTAGCCGCCACCCTCCCTTGGTCCCCCTTGAATGCTTGATTTGCTTGCCTTAATTATGTGTTGTTATTTTTGGTATCTAAATCAACTAAAATAACTTGAACCCTAATTCCTTGGCTTGTAATTTTCGAAATTCATGGGACCATTACAGGTTAATTAATTTGATTAATTGGTAATCTGTAACCTAGATTTAATTAATTTAATTAATTGATTAATTAAAGGCAAATTAAATCTGCCTTAAGAATTAATTAAAATTTTCAAGAAAATTAGAATAATTTGAGAAAATTAGAATTTAATTAATTCTAAAGATATTTTAATGAGATTAAAATATATCTTATATATATTTAAAATTAAAAGTTAATTTAATATGTATAAGAAAATTGGTTAGTCTACCGCTAGTAAGCCTCATTCACAAAACTGTCCTATAAAGAGGGTATAAGGCGACTGACTATAAAATGTTAGTCTAATGGGTATCTACTCTTACCCACCGCTCTCCTGGTCAGTCGAGTGTCGTTAGCTGAACGGGTATGATAGAACCGCTAAGCCTCTTAAAAGTATAATGCTATAATTGAAAGTACTAGAACCCTAAAACAAATCCCAATCTAGTTACTTTAGGAAAATGTGAATTTGATGCTACCCCATGAAATTGCACATTGCACTTTATGAAACGTTGGTGGAGCGTGTGTGGTTTACCGGCACACCAATAGGGGTTCATAAAGAGTGGCAATGGGTGTCTCGGGTGTTATCATTGTTGATGGAGCGTGTGTGGTTTACCGGCACATCAATTTGAGATGATAATGGATCCCGAGAGCACCAAGCTAATTTGCATGGTTATTCACACCCGGTTTGTGATCCTCGGCATCCCAGTCACAAACGGTGGGGCATATCCGAGATTAAACATGCTATTGAACAGTTCAATAAATCTCATAAGAAACTAGGAATTCCATTTATAATAAGATTATTTTTCCGCGGTGGAATCGGCTGAATCGTCATTCGCCTACCTTTATAAAATTTGCTTATAGATTACGGCATCCCTCTTCTATGTTGCAAATTGTTATAGTTGGATCCTAGCCTTATTTTACATTGGGTTATTATAAGGACCGACAAGTATCTAATTAAACTTACCTTCTTTCATAGATGTCTTCTGCTGATCAATCCGCTCCCCAATCAAACTCCAGTGTTCCCTCAATCCTCTCACTATGTTCCAGGGTTCAATTGAACGGGACAAACTATAATGACTGGATTAGAAACATCAAGATGGCTCTGAGGTATGAGAACAAAGAGTATGTTCTCGAGACCGAGCTTGTCGATGTCGACCCCGAAACTGCTACTCCCGAGGAAATTGCCTCGTACCAAAAACATACTGATGATGCAACCAAAGTGGCCTGCATCATGATCGCCACAATGAACCCCGAATTGCAGAGAATATACGAAGACTACTGGCCCTATGAGATGCACAAGGAGCTAGCGGAAAAGTTCCGCAAGCAAGAGCGCATCGAAAGGTGCGAAGTGGTCAAGGACTTCACGAACAGCAAACCCAAAGATGGAGAGTCCATCTGCACTCATGTGCAAAGAATGCAAGGTTACGTGGAGCGGCTTAGAAAGCTTGCGATGCCTGTACCGGAACAGTTGGCCGTTGACATAGTGCTTAACTCGTTGCCGAGTTCTTATGACCAGTTCAGGCTGGCTTATCATTTGAACAATAATCAGGCTAATATGACTGAGTTGCATCGCATGCTTCGAGTAGCTGAAGACGGGATGAAGGGTAAAAGTGTACCCTCGGTTAATCAGCCCGTTCTAGCCATTGGAAGTGGCAAAGGAAAGAAAAGGAAGGGCCCTCCTAAGCAAAATTGGAGGGAAAAGGTTCAGGCCGGGTCATCCAGTAATGGCTCGAGAACCAAGACTTCCCAAATTCCTTGTGTGGCCAACCCCGATGAAGCAAACTGTTTCTACTGCAAAGAAAAGGGCCATTGGAAGAGAAGCTGCCCCAAATACTTGCAGGATGTCAAGGATGGGAAAGTAAAGCCATCGACAGCAGGTATATACACTATCTCTAAAAACTCACCATCTTCTAATTCTTGGGTCCTTGATACAGGATGTGGTTTTCACATTTGTTCTGATATGCAGGGCCTAAAGGAAAGCAGGGAGGTGGAGCACGGTAGACTGAACTTGATCATGGGCAATAGGAGATCGTCCCCTGTTACCAAGATTGGAGTTTATAGTTTAGTGCTTAGTAGTGAAGTTTGTTTAGATTTATTAGATTGTTGCTATTCGCCAGAAATGGCAAGAAATATTATTTCATTTCACGCATTATTCAGACAAGGATTTCATTTTTCTTTTGATAATAATATTGGATCTATTTCTGTTTTCAAAAATGGTATTTTGAATTTTACTGCTTATCCTTGTAATGGTGTGTATGAAACTGTGAAATGTGTTGACAATCTAGGACAAAGTGTAAATTATATTGATTCTACTAGTGACGTGGAAAAGGCATGTCTGTGGCATAGTCGGCTCGGGCACATCAGCAAGAAACGCATCGCCCAACTCCAAAAGGATGGAGTGTTGGAATCATTCGACCTCAAGTCGGATGATGTATGCGAATCTTGTCTGTTGGGCAAGATGACTAAATCACCTTTCAAAGGGTCTTTTGAAAGAGGTGAGGGTCTATTGGACATTATTCACACGGATGTGTGTGGTCCATTCAGATCAACCACAAAGGATGGCACGCGGTTCTACGTGACTTTTACCGACGATTTTAGTAGATACGGTTACATCTACTTGATCAAGCACAAGTCGGACACCTTTGAAAAGTTCAAAGAGTTTAAGAACGAAGTAGAGAATCAATTAGGCAGGAAGATAAAGATGCTCAGATCCGACAGAGGCGGAGAGTATCTAAGTATCGAGTTCCTAGACTATCTAAAGGAATGTGGAATAGTTTCGCAGTTGACACCTCCCAGGACACCACAGTTGAACGGTGTTGCAGAGAGGCGCAACCGAACCCTGTTGGACATGGTTCGTTCCATGATGAGTCGAGCTTCACTTCCCATTCACTTCTGGGGGTATGCCTTAGAGACTGCCGCCCATATCCTCAATCTTGTCCCAACTAAGAAGGTTGCGAAAACACCTCATGAGATGTGGACGGGGAAAGCTCCCTCGTTGGCACATATCAAGGTCTGGGGTTGTGAGGCTTTCGTTAGACGAGAGACTCAAGACAAACTCGCAGACAGAAGCGAAAGGTGTTTCTTCATTGGTTATCCCAAACAGTCCTTTGGATATCTATTCTACAGACCGAGCGAGGACGTGGTCTTTGTAGCTAGACGAGCAGTCTTTCGAGAGAGAGAGCTCGTATTCAAAGAGGACAGTGGGAGTACCATTGATCTGGAAGAAATTCAAGAGTCATCAGATGACGCAACCTTAGGAGAAACTAGCAACCAACATGAGGATGAAAGTCCTGTTGGACCGACAGATGTATCCTTACCTCTTAGGCGTTCCGGTAGGGTTAGCATGCCACCCGAGTTTTATGGGTTCCATATAACTTCGGATGGGGACACTTTTGTCAGTGATAGGACACTGATAAATTTGGATGAACCAGCTAACTACCAGGAAGCAGTGGCGGGCCCTGAGTCTGCCAAGTGGAAAGAGGCCATGGATAGCGAGATCAAGTCCATGTATGACAATCAAGTTTGGAACTTGGTTGACAATGTACCGGGTCGAAAGACAGTCGGGTGCAAATGGATCTTCAAGAAGAAGACAGACATGGACGGAAAGGTACACACTTTCAAGGCAAGACTAGTTGCGAAGGGTTTTACTCAAACCCCAGGGGTTGATTATGACGAGACCTTCTCACCAGTAGCTAAGATAAAGTCTATTAGGATTATGCTGGCCATAGCTGCATTTCATGACTATGAAATTTGGCAGATGGACGTCAAAACCGCTTTCCTTAATGGGAAGCTGACTGAGGATGTTTACATGAATCAGCCAGAGGGTTTTGTCGATGCAAAGTATCCTAATAAGGTGTGTAAGCTTGAGAGATCAATCTACGGATTGAAGCAAGCTTCTCGCAGCTGGAATCTTTGTTTCCATGAGAAAGTCAAAGAGTTTGGCTTCTTTAGGAGCGAGGATGAGTCCTGCGTATATGTCAAGGCTAGTGGGAGTATAGTCACCTTTCTGGTGCTGTATGTCGATGACATACTGCTCATGGGAAACGATATTCCAACCTTGCAAGATGTTAAGGCTTGGCTTGGGAAATGTTTCGCCATGAAGGACCTAGGAGAGGCTGCCTATATTCTTGGGATTAGAATATTGAGAGATAGGAAGAAGAGACTGATTGGACTCAGTCAGGGTACATACTTGGATAAGGTACTAAAGAGGTTTAGTATGGAAAATTCCAAGAAGGGAGAGCTGCCTATCCAAAATAATGCGAAGCTGAGTAAGACTCAAAGTCCGAGTACAGACGAGGAAATAGCTGAGATGAGTCGAGTACCATACGCTTCGGCTGTGGGATCGATCATGTACGCTATGACGTGTACTCGCCCTGACGTGGCTTTTGCTTTAAGCATGGTCAGTCGGTACCAGGGTAACCCTGGAAGGGCGCATTGGATAGCTGTAAAAAATATACTCAAGTATCTGCGAAGGACAAAGAACATGGTGTTAGTCCTCGGTGGCAGTGATACCTTGAGAGTTGAAGGATATACAGATGCCAGCTTTCAGACGGATAGAGACAGTGGTCGGTCTCAGTCGGGCTGGGTATTCCTTTTGAACGGTGGAGCAGTTACTTGGAAAAGTTCCAAGCAAGAAACAGTGGCTGATTCCACGTGCGAATCAGAGTACATAGCAGCAAGTGAAGCGTCAAAGGAAGCGGCTTGGCTGAAGAATTTTATCGGTGACCTTGGAGTAGTCCCGAGTATTCAGGAGCCCTTGGAACTGTTCTGCGATAATGAAGGTGCGGTCGCCTTGACAAAGGAACCGCGAGATCATGGAAAGTCCAGACATATCGACAGAAAGTACCACTACATCAGGCATAGGGTAGAAGAAGGTCACCTCCTTGTAAAGAGGGTATCATCGGAAGATAATCCTGCAGATCCCTTGACAAAGGCTCTGAGTAGGATTAAGCATAATCAGCATGCTAGGAGCATTGGATTAAGAGATGATATAAGTTTTAGTAATTAGATAGGTTCGAAACTTGTAACAATGTATTGTATTTGACTCTTGTGATTTAATAATAGAGATTTATTATGGTTCACTACTCTTGTCAGTACTTTATCATTGTGTTTCATTTTGCATGTTTTACTTCCTGAATAATTGGATTATTCAAATATCCACAGTCGATTACACTTTAAGGGAGTAAGTGTGAAGTAAGACTGTCATGAATTGGTAATAGATTGTCTAAGGAGTTAGACATTGCAATTGGATTGCTGAACCATTCGTGAGTACTTGGAAATGGAGATTTGAGTATTGGATAAACCCGCGCTCAATGGATTGCTTCATGGATTACATCACGAGCAATGTTGAGACGATAATATCTTTTAATCTTTAAGCTAAGACATATGAGTTATGATTTATTAGACGGTTGTTCATTGATAATATGAAAACGCATCGGTAACTCGGTGTTATAAAACGTATTGTTGTGAGTGATTTGTCTGGTAAAAGACATAAGTATATGAGTCGAAGTTTATTCGTCCCTTGACCCTAACGGGAAACAGATATCTGTAGGCCTCTCGATGATTTTGAAGTTGACTAAAATGGTTGGCCAACCGGGACTAAATTGGTAGTCTAAGAGTCATATGCAAATCGGAAATCGAGGAACAGTGAATCAGACCAGATTGATTTTATCCATGTCTTGAGTCTGAAAATATCTTGTTGGACGGAGGATCATCAGATCACTTATCTTTGGACAGAACTGACTGGGTCAGAGTTCAGACAATTAAAGTCATAGACTTATCCAAGTGGGAGACTGTTGGATTAGGTGTCTAAGCCATGACTTGTAATTGAACTTTTATCTTATGGTTAAAAGCAAAGTCCATTTGGGTTGCCCTCATGGGTGGAGGAAAGATAGTTCAGTAGAGAGAATAGTTGATTTATTAATTGTATAATAAATCAATAGAAAATATATATATGGTTTATTAATATATTTAAGTGCTAATATATTAATTAGAAACTATATTAATTAATTGAGATTTAATCTAGAATTAATTGGATTTAATTTGGAGATTAAATTAATTAATTAAAAAGGTGCAGGGACTGGTATGGCATTTATTCAATAGTTGAATAACTGGCCAGGAAAACCAGGGACCAAAAGTGGCGCCAACTTGGAGGCTCCTCCAAGGGTTTGGCGAAACCCTAATTAGGGTTTGGTAAGCCTGGTCCAAGTGGTCAAAAGCCTTGTCCAATTGGAGGCTCCTTAGGGTTTCAGGTGTAACCCTAGGAGGCTATAAAAGGAACCCCCTGGCACCTCATTCTTCACGCCATTCTCTCTCTGGATTTACTCTGCTGGACTGATTCTTCCATCGCCTGGGTGTGACTTTCATCTGAGGCAGGATAATTTTGCTGCTGCTTAAAAGGATCATAAGATCTAAGGTTGGTTTTTCTTGATTCTTCTTTAGAATTGAATTGTATCCTTTAGGTTCTTAGTTCTAATCTTCATAGAAGAAAACATAGATCAATATTAGGGTTGCATGTGAACCTTAGGTTATTTTGTGTTCATTGATTGCATAGAAACCCTTCATCTAAAACTCAAATGGAGACCCCTATTTATATACATTAGGATGGTAATGTGAACAATGGAATCAAATGTCAAATTTGCTGCCACCTTCCTTTGACTTCACCAAACCTTCACCAACCATTGTAAAATCTTCACCAACCATACCTAACATCATTTGTTTCCTTGTATTGTTGAGGTGCTTGAATACATTGAAAAAGAAAGGGAATACTAATTCGAGCCAACGTAAGGCAAATGGTCTTCAGATATATTTAAAATCATTCGATTTTGTGTTCTATTAGCACCTAATGTTGCAAATTTTAGGGATTACTGTTGCGCGTGTCAAACCAACAAAATAAAAGAGTTGAAATATGGTTTTAAAATGAATTGTTGATTACCAATATTTCGTGATTGCACTACTTGTTATAAATATTAACTATGTAGTATAAATGGCAAACAGGGTCGATCCACAGGGAGCGATGGTCTAATGGATTACACCTTGATTTTACGAGATTTAAACTTGTAAAGAAAGTAACAAGGGGGGGGGGGTTGATGTTCAGTTGGAATATGATTGTATAATTGACTTGAAACAAAATATAGAAAAATTGCTTTTGTATTTTATAATTTGGGGGCAAAATCTGGTTTTGTACTTTTAGTCATATGATTAGAAATAACAAATGGAATGATGTTTATAACTTTAATCTTTCTAAGTTGGTACTTGTGTATATCGATAAGCTCGGATATACACCATTCACCTGATTTATCTTAGCCAAGAGAAGCTCGTTGACTAAGACTAATCTTACTAATCAAAACTAGATAAGATCATAGAATTTGAATGAAAGACTGCATTATGTTTTATGTGAATGTTCCCAACAATGTTCAATACTCCTAAACAAGCGTTGAAGCGTTAAAACATGAGATATGATTTTCACCATAAAATGATGATTATCACAAATAATATTTTATGAAACAATTACACGGATTTTATAATTTGTATGATGAGATTGATTTGTATTTAAAATCAAATGGCCAATATGAAGTAAATAAAACCAAACACTTGTTAAATTTCAAAATCATATCACTAGAAAGATATAAAATCAAACATCAAACCATGTATTAAATCAAATCATAATCCTCTGTACAAAACCAGAAAATAAAGTTACTAGCCACTCATGACTAGTAAAAGAGAAACAAACTTACAAAATGAAGATAATCCACACTTGAAGTTGCACAAATAACACAAACAATGTATCTAGAGTATGTTACAGGAGAGAATGGAAGATTGGATGATTTCTAAGGCTACCCAACACATCTATTTATACATAGATGCTAAGGGTAAAATGGTAATTTGTTCCTCAACAAACATCATCATTCTAAGACCCACTTCCTTCATCACATGGCTTCAAAATCGGATTGGATCTGCATCTGGTCGTCCAGCAAGGAGGTTACAGCACATGATGGAGTAAACAACTCATAGTGGGAGAAAAAGCAAATCTGGACACCTTTTTGACATTACACGGCCGTGTAACTTTATAGGCAAAAATTACACGGTCGTGTAATGCTGCATTTCTTCCTGGATTTTTCCCTGAGCTGACTTGGCATTCACGTGGCAAAATGAAGTTACACGGCCGTGTAATTTGAAGGAACAAAGTTACAAGATCGTGTAACATACTGTTTTGGTTTTTTGGGACGATTTTTGCAACTTCTTCGTTTGGGCTCCGTTTCTTTTGAAAATTTCCGTGCAGCTTCCCAATGTCTTCTAACATATGATCCAACCTTCAAAAGCACCTGAAATCAACCACAAAGTGTGAAAGTAGATTGCTATTCTAGGAATCCCGAAAACATGAAAATATGCATAAATGAGAACTAAATGCAAGATAAAAAGGGGGATTTAAAGGTATGAAAACATGCCTAAAAATACACCTAACAATTACACATGTATTGCCATAATCTCTTGAAGGAAAAGATAAAGATATCTTGAATGCCATGTCATTGGCAAAATCAACCAAGCAATCATTGCAAGAGTTTCAAGAAGACGGGTTTGATTCGCTTTTGAAAGATATAACAACTTTTTGTGAAAAACATGATATTGAAATGTTGAAATGTTGAACATAGAAGAAGATTATGTTAATCCAAAAAGCCCAAAACAAAAGACTAATATCACTTTTCGGCAATATTACGAGCTCGATTGTTTTAACGTTGTTATGAATAAGCAAATTAAAGAGTTCAATGATCGTTTTAGCGAGATAAGTTCTAACATTACTACAAAAATGACTTTTAATGACAGACAAACAATGACATATATTGTTTTATGACAGACAAAAAAGTCTGTCATAAAAATTATGTCATGTATTAGAAAAATTTAAAGATTCACGACAAACATAAATTTTTATCATAAAATTATGTCATCTTTTATTAAAATTTATGACATACATACTGTCATAAAACTTACTCAAACAAAAACACGGGATACATTAATCAATTGTCTGTGTATCTTAAAAAAAAAATTACGTCGTCTTATTTTCTCCCCTTTCCCTCTATTTTGCCCCTTTCCCTCTCGCAATACATTCTCGTTTTCATTTAACACTGAGTACTCCCACCGGAGATTAGGTCTACTGCTCCACCATCGGTGACTTAAGGCTACCACTCTACCAATCCACCGACTGTTTAGGGCTACTGAGTCGCTAGTGTCGTGCCGTTTAGAAATAGCAAACTTCCTCCGACACCCTTCTTCAATACTTCAGATTCAGCATCGTGTATATTAGGGCTTCCAAGTCAATCAAACGGTCAATTTGGAGCGTAAAAGATACGCAGATGAAGCCAATTAGGCTTCCGGAACCACCTGGTACTCCACCGAGAGGCGTGTCGGACATCTTCGAAAGCGAGGTTTACGGTGTTGTCGGAAAAACAAAGTCTATATGTAAGTTCTGATTTCCTGTATTGCAGTTTTCCAATTCTGTTTGATTTTGTTTCTAGTCCTCTAAAACACTTGAAGTTGTAAGTGTGCTTGCTCAATATGTAGCCTGAACAGATGTTTTGGTGGACTTTAGAAATGATTTTGTTAGGTATATGGTTATTTGACTAGAGAATTTAGGTTATGGAAGGAAATTCCTTCCATTTCCTAAGATGCACATCGAAATCTCATCTCACATAGCTAATTGTCAACTTTGAAGCTAACATGAATCCTTTAGCATTGAAAACAAATTGATTACAGCATGAATATATGTAGAAGTGTTACAATTGGAATGTGCTGGTGTTAATCGTTTGCTGACTGTCTTCGGTTTGGTGGAAGTTAGGGTTCATGTGATGCCTCACACTGGTAGATCCTTAGCTAATATCAATTCTGCATTTGGATAATAACAATGATGTACAGAAAAATACCAAAATCATCTATTCTTCTTGGGACTGAAAGAACAGTGTGATTTTGATAGTATTGATTTAGATTTATTTGTAATAACTTGAATGATTAGTGCTTTTGACTGAGAAATATATTAAGATCCCAATTCCTATGTATATCCATCTTGGTTTGAAAATGCGCGAGGCGATCCGATGCGCTAAGAGCCCAAAAGTCGAGGCGTGATGCGTGATGCATGATGCGCTTGCATCACGCACGTGATGCGTCCAATATTGAAAAAAATACATTTATATGCCTATAACATATTTTATCTTATAAATACTTTTAAAATAAAGATACAATTACTCTAAGTTAACCACCTATCCATATCATGAAGATATGTTGAAAAACTTTCTGCTGAGAAGCTACCACCTACCCAAAACATAGGTCTATCTGTAACTTGAATTTTTCCAACATTGGTTAAATAGAGAATCGTTATGCGGTTAATTATCTGTATCTAGTAATCAAATAGTTGATCTGTTTTCCTTTTGACTTAGGTGATGCCTTTTCTATTTTTTATGTCCCCCTTAATCACATTATGTTCCTCTTTACCATCCATCACTACATTTTTCTGTAAATGCTTTTTAGAGGAATGGTCAAAGTCAAATGCATGGACATCCTACTTATGAAGCACCACAATAAGAAAATGGTGCCAGTAATGTAGGGTGTACTAGTACAGTAGTACTACAAAGGAATCAAGAACATGTACAGTGCCCTTAAGTGTTGTCTATTCTTGACTCTATGTCACATTCTCTCAAACTTACTTTTTCCATGGTAATGTCTTGACCAAAACACACAAGTAATTGCTTAGTTAGTAACTCTTAAGATATTTTGACACCTAGTGTCTCTCGATATTCTAATATCTTATGTAAAAGGGGAAATATGTAGTTTAACCAATTAGGAATCGGTGTTTATATTTCATTACTTTACAACTGGTTGCTTTCTCTTGTTTGTATCTTTGATTATCTTTATTAGTCATGTGTTCCCAAAAGCTGCAGGGTATAGAGTTATGTAGTAATTTCTTAAATTCTTCCATTATTTCCAAATTTGAAATTTTGTCCACATCAAGTAAAAAAGGAAATATTCTTGTATAGTTTACCAGATTTTATCATTTCCCCATACATAGTGGTGCTGATAGATTACTCTCACAAGTCGTTCCAAGAACAGGAACCACAGTTAAGTTAGTATTTTACATGTCTTTTAACAAATACAAAATACTTTTTATCCTTTTTTATAGCCATTAATTTATAATATATAAAAAAATGAAGACGAGTAAACACAACTAAATTAGATGAAGTTGTTGCTGCAATTGGGCCTAAAACTAAACTCGTGTGGTTGGAAAGTCCAACAAATCCCAGAATACAAATTTTTGATATTCGTGTAAGTTCTAATATAATTTATTAATAAAAAATACGCTGTTTCAATTATCAAAAGGGTATTAATAATGACTTTTCATTTCAGAAAATAGCGGAAATTGCTCATGCTAATGATGCTCTTGTGTTGGTGGATAATAGTATCATGTCCCCTGTACTATCTCAACCCTTGGAACTTGGAGCAGATTCCTAGTTTTATCTCTTTTTATTGAATTTTTGTGAACTTTATATAACTTCAATCGTTTCTTTATTGTTTTAGATATCGTGATGCATTCGGCTACAAAATTTATTGCTGGACATAGTGATGTCATGGCTGGAGTGCTTGCTATGAAAGGGGAAAGGTTTGTACATTTATGAATTATGATAACAAAACACATGAAAGAATCATAATTAATTTATGATAAATTGTATTCATTCCTACCTTTTATTTCTACTCATCTTCCTATCCATGTGAAATTGTGACAAGTGTCTTAAAATATTGTTAGTTTTATTAAATATGACACTTGTCACTATTTAACATGGATAGGAATAAGAAGTAGGAATAAATACAATTTCTCTTAATTTATATAAACTTTTTTCTTCAAAATAGGCTGGCAAAAGAATTGTATTTCCTACAAAATGCAGAAGGCTCTGGGCTTGCACCTTTTGATTGTTGGATATGTTTACGGGGCATCAAGATAATGGCTTTACGTATTGAGAAACAACAAGTATTATTTCATTTTTTTGTGTTTTCTTTTTTACTTTCCATAAAAACAAATTTTTAATTATTTTTATTTTTTGCCAGGATAACGCACAAAAAATAGCAGAATATCTGTCTTCTAATCGTCTTGTAAAGAAGGTTAATTATGCTGGTCTTCCAAGTCATCCTGGACATGCGCTACACTACTCTCAGGTATTCAATATAATAATTTTTTTTCATAAAAAACAAAGTACGTTACCATTATTTTATTTGGTTATTCAATTATTGTGAATAATCGAATCTATGAACTGTACAGTACAATATACAGAGGAAGAGGTTGAGCGCAGTTATGAGGATGTACATACAGAATTTCTCAAGTTTGGTGAAATTATAAATTTCAAGGTCTGGTTGTATAAACTAAATCTCCATTTCCCACAAGTCATATCATATCAACACTCTTCGATTTTTCTTTTTACTGCTAATAATTAATTGATAAAGCGTAAATATTATTTGTGGCCAGGTGTGCAGAAATGGTTCATTCCATTTGAGAGGAAATGTATACATCGAGTATAAGTCGTTGGATTCAGCTGTGATGGCCTATAATTCTGTACATGCTCCTTATTTTGCAGGCAAACAGGTATGTTTTTTATGTTTTTATACTTTGTTGTAAAATTTGCTTTCATTTATTTTTGAAAGTTTTTGTCCCTTTCAAAAAAACTGGGTCTCATGTGTGCAAAAGCTCTAAACAACTTTCCTTCCAACCAACAGAGATTTCAGGCGACAAAGGTACTCTTCTTTTTTCATTTAGAGGTTGGTTTTATTTCCAAACTTTAACTATTAATTTGGATAGTCCTTTTTGACTTAATTTGGACATAATGACTTAATAGGTTAAGTAAAAATATATATGGCTTAAGCCTTAATGTGTCAAGACATTTACCTTTTGCCTAATTTTTTTTTTTTAAAGCAAAGGTAAATTTGTCATTTAGTCTCGTTTGAACAGTCCTAGAGGGAACAAAACAGATCTTACATACATACATATTTTCTTTTGGCTAATCATTTATTATGTATGTATTGTGTCCGCTTCAGCCAGGTGGCACGGAATATGGGTATTATGTTTTAAAGTTCATGAAAGCGGTTGTTGATGAAGGACTTCAAGTGTTGAATAACAACGTAAGTAAAATTGTTGAATATTGGCCAATTTCATATAATTGTTTAAAGTTGTTTTTATGGCTGATATATCAATTTTTGTCTTAGTTTTGGGGGAAGAATGAATATACAAACATCGAGCTTGATGATCTGTGTGAAGAATGGGCTACGTATGTCACGACATTTATTTATCAGTGATATTGTATTTGTCAATTACTTTTGGATAAACTTGAAAATATACTTTGTGTTTGACGTATTATAATCTGAGCAGTGAAGTAGCTTTTTGTGTATTAATATCTTATTTTGTATTTCATATATATATATATATATATATATATATATATATATATATATATATATATATATATATATATATATATATATATATATATATATATATATATATATATATATATATATATATATATATATATATATATATATATATATATATATATATGACAGCCAATTGTCTGTCATATATGAGATTTATAAATGTTTGTTATAATTTCAAATTTACGACAGGCATTGTCCGTCATAAATGTATTTCATAAAGGTCTGTCATAAATTTACGACAGACAAATGTCTGTCATATGAGATTTATAAATGTTTGTCATATTTTCAAAATTACGACAGGCATTGTCCATCATAAATGTATGTTATAAATGTCTGTCGTAAATTTATGACAGACAAATGTATGTCATCTTTGATTTATGACATGGCTTTCAATGAGAGACATTTGTCTGTCATCTATGGTCATTTACGACAGGCATTGTCTGTCATGAAAAGCCATTTTTCTACTAGTGTAAATTGCTTATTCGTACAACAGCTTTGAATCCACGTGATTCGTTTCGTGAGTTTGACCGGTCAAAGTTATTGAAGTTGGCTAAGATGTATCCGGATGATTTTAGTTGTGCGGAAATGATGATGCTTGAGCACCAACTTGACTTTTATATCAACATTGTGCGAGAAGATAAAAGATTTGATAAATTGGATGGTATTGTTGACCTTGCTAGAGTGATGGTGGGAACAAAGAAACATATTCTGTTTCCGTTGGTTTATCGGTTATTGAAGCTAGCATTGATTTTGCCCGTCGAAACTGCAATTAAATGGTGATTGTCTAAAATGAAGGTTGTGAAGTTGTACAAAAATCGTTAACATTAGGTATGAAGGGGACCGTAAATTGACAAGTTTGAAAGTGATTTTGGTTTATGTATGTTTATATTTAGGTGAAATTTGAGTCTGGATGCGCTAATTTTTATAAAATTTGGTTTGTGTTTAGGGGTATAAAAGTAGCATCACAGAAAGTAATGCTGGAGTGAAGAAGTATACATGCTTAAAGTTTGCTGTTTTGAAATCTTATAATATGAGTTATTGTTCACATGGGAAAAACAGTCGCTATATCCTACTTTTAGTTATACTATTTTGGTAGAAATTATGATTTTTTGTTCCTCAATTGATGGCTTTGGTTTAGTGTGAAAGTTATCAACTAAAACCCTGAATAATTAATTGGTTTCATCATGTACTTATATCTTTTTAAATGAAAATTTAACTAAATATCTTTGCAATTTATTCGTAATTCAAATATCGGATGAAAGCTATTCGCTGAGTAATATGATTGCGTGTAAATTATTGATGTCTTAAAAACCACATGTGATGAAGTTAAAATTACATGTAAGTGAAGTATATTTAGTTATTTACAACAATTTCTATTTTCAAAAAACATATTTTAAAAATTAACATAGGTTTATACTAAAATAAGAGACCCGACTATAACTTCAGCATCTACCTTTAGTTATTAAGTGGGTTACACTACTAGGAATATTCGAGTTGATTTGGTTTCTGATTTTCTTTATTCCGATTTCCAAATCAAAACTAAATACTCAGAGTTAAGTTTTAATCGATCTAAATAATTTGCGGCATCAGAAATAATGCAAAGATACACATAAAATACATGAATGTGATGGTGATAGGTGGCCAAATCATGACCTCGCTATCAACAATTCACCATTGAATGACTTGTATTTTCTCGATCACCAGCTTGACAATCACCATCGTTAGCTAACAATTATCCATGGCTTGTACTATTTTTTGTGGTGATAAAATGGCCAAAATTAAAAAATAATGAGCCACAAACAATATATCTACTAAACTTGCTTCATTAATTAATTGGATATCTATTAAAAAGTATTTAAGAATATCTATTCAACCAAGGATTTTTTTTTTTTTTGATAACCGAGGACCCCACCCGACCCATCCTTTGGATGACCCTGATGAATCAACCTCGGGGCCCACGCACACCTGGCAGCAGGGTGGTCCGGGTCAATCACCTACGGGGGTAGAGAGGTGGCCAGTGGCCATCCCCTGATTGAAACCTAACACTCCCTATGGGGAAAGGGAGAGAGTGGGATTAGAACTTGGAACCTCTTTATAGGGGAAGAGAAAGAGTCCTAAGCCTTATCCACTAGGCCATCAGGGTGATGGTTTCAACCAAGGATATTGATGTTATATTTAAACACTTAATTAAAAAGATTGCAAAATGTGTGTGGGAAATTTGAAGAGATCCAACACATCCAAATGAAGTAAAGAAATCCGACATCAGACTGTTCAACGTGATAAGTATTTGGAGTAGGTTGAGAGTCGTTAGGCCAGAGACCGTACACGACTACTGTTTATGGTTTACATAGTTTGATGCCTACATAATAAAGGTTGCTAGTTAAGGTTTCACGTGTATTGAAAATCGTCTTTCAACCCCATAGATAATAATATGCTCTCCTGCCTTGTGGACGTAAGTCACATTGACCGACCACATTAAATACTATGTATTTGTGTGCGATTTATTCTCTTTTATTCCTGACAAGTAGGAATTAGAGCTACACTTTGTTCTATTGATTGAAGAGATGTTGTCCCACAAACTCGATCCGAAGAAATTTAATAATTCGAACGATTCCACTATGCTAAAGGTGAAGATGAGAGCTCTTCTGGTTCAAAAGGGTTGTGCATCGGCTTTGGAAGGAGATACAAAATTACCAAAATACATGACTGATGCGCCAAAGAAGAATATTTCTAAGAAGGGACATATTGTTATGCTGTTAAACTTGATAGACGAAGTGTTATGGGAGATTGTCGATCAAACTACTGTTGCTGGGCGATTGTCGATCAAACTACTATTGGTGGGCTTTGGAAGAAACTCTATGACAAATATCAAAACAATTCTCTCATGAATCGTCTATATCGGAAACAACATTTATATACCCTTAAGATGTTTGAAAGTACACAATTAAAAGACCATCTTGATATTTTCAATCGTATTATCCTGGATTTACAAGGCGTTGAAGTTAAGATTGAATATGAAAATCAAGCCCTTACTCTATTATGCTAACTTCTAAATTCTTATGCAAATTTGTTAATACCATGTTGTATGGTAAAACAACTATTACAGTTCACGATATGAAGGGTTCTTTGCAATCAAATGAACGTAAGAGAAGGGTTCCTACTAGTGAAGATGTTTCGTTGTAGGTATGTTTTTTGGTGGGGGAGAATAACATAAAAAAGAAGTGAAGATGTTTCGTTTTAGGTATGTTTGTTGGTGGGGGAGAATAACAGAAAAAAGAAATAGAGACAGGGGTAAGTCACGATCCAAATCTAAAACTTCCTCTAATATTAAATATTATAACTGCAAAGAGAAGGAGTACTACAAAAGAGATTGTCTACAACAAAATAAGAAAAACTTTAAGGGTGAATCAAGGAATAATGGCAGGCTACTATTGTTCTTACAATTTTGATGGTGAGAACATATATAAGGTTTTCACTGTATGCACGACTAGTTCTGCAGATATCTAGATCTTGGCCACGTGTGCATCTTACCATACAACCTATAATTGTTACTTGTTCGAGCATTTAGAAGAACGGAATGACATGATGAAGTTGGATGATGACAAGATGCCTTGTATTAAAGGCAATGACAGGGTGATTCACGATGGTATGGTAAAAAAAACTTGATTGCTGGTATTTCCTGATCTTCAGAAGAACCTAATTTCCCTTGGTACTTTGGCCAACCATAGGCTAAAATATGTTCGTTATGAAGACCGGGTAAATGTCTTCAAAGGTGCACTTATGGTTATGAAGGGAAAGCTGCAACATGTAATTTATTTTTTGAAAGACAGATAAGTTATAGGAACATTGGCTATATTTCAATCCTTGGAGCAACATGGTTATAAAACAGAGTTGTGGCATCATAGATTTGGGGAACATGAAAAAGAAATATCCGCTAATCTTAAGCAAATAGGGGCTGCTTGGTGGTGAAATAACTAGAAAAGTCGAACTCTATATAACTTGTATCAACGGAAAGCAACACAATGTGAATGTAAGTTCTGGTCAACACATAAGCAAGCGAATTCTAGAATGTTCACTTAAATTTATTAGGTCATTCTTGGGCGAAATCACATGGTGGATGATTTTACTTTGTGCTTTCCGTTGAAATGTATGTCTGGTTGTATTTTATGAAGATAAAAGATAAAGTGTTTGGAAAGTTCAAGGAGTGGAAAACTATGGTTGAAAAATAGAAAAGGAAACAAGTGAATGCACTCATAACATATAATAGGTTACAATTTTGTAATGCAGCATGTAATAACATCTACAAAAGAGAAGGTATAATGGGGCACCACAATATACGACACACACCACAGCAAAATGGAGTGGCGAAATGGATGAACCAAACACCGATAGAATGTGCAACATGTATGGATTATTTTCTAATTTATCGAAGCAATTATGGGCAGAGTAGTCAGTGCTGCATGTTATCTGGTGAATAGATCTCTATCAACGATAATTGACTTACAAACTCGTTAAGAGGTATGGTTTGGTAAACCCTTTGATTATTATGCTTTACATATATTTTGTTGCCCTGCTTATGCTTATGTAATGATGGTAAACTCAGGTCGAGTGCAATGAAGTGCATTTTATAGGATATGAAAATGGAGTAAAAGGTTATTGACTATGGTATATAGAAGAAGGAAAAACTCCAAAATTTATTATTAACAGAGACATGACATTTAATGAATATACTATGTGTAACCAGATAGAAGAAAGTACAAGTCTTGGAAGGAAACAATATTGTGGTGCTACCCAGAAAGTGGATTTTATTTCAAAAACCCTATATATAGTTGTGATAAATGACAAATAGTAATCCATCAATAGACAACCTAAATAAGATGAATATCAAGGAGAACCTAGATAACATGAGTTTAGAGATGTTAATGTTGAAATAGAAGAAAATAAGGGAGAAACTATAGCAAAATAAAGGAAAAAAAAGAAACATTCAAAACTCACTAAATATGATGGATGTGTCAATACTTGTGAAATTGGTTCAATAACATATGCACTAAGGATTGGAGAAGACATCGATAAAAACAAGCCTCAGTTATATAAAGAGGCAGTAGCAAGTAACGAAGCAACAAACTGGTTAATCATGATGAATGAAGAAATGAAATATGTTGAGAAGAATGAAAATTGGGATCTTGTTCCATCACCAAAAT
>CM042012.1:126611321-126643821 GCA_023525715.1 Cichorium intybus | reverse complement strand
GCAGACCATGGGGGAGATGTTTGAGGGGATAGAGACAATTGCAAGTGGTGGTCCCTATACTCCTAAAAAGCTAGAAGAAAAAGAGATAGAAAAATCAGCCACATGCAAATTGGATGAAGAACACGTGCATAGCAATGTGGATGTGGCACAAAATAACTCTTCAAATGGGCTTTCAATTAATGACCCAAGTCCAAATGAGGTAGTTCAAAATATTAATTTTGATGAGCCCACTAGCGATACCATCAAACCCAAAATTCACCATATCGCAACTCAAGCTAACGGAAGTGAAACAATTTCAGAAGGTTCAACTTCTATCCCAAATCCAATCAATTATCAAAATCAGTTACATAAAGATATTATATCTTCTCAATTTAATATGGTGGAACAAAATAAGGCGAATCCTACAGATGAAAAATCTTATGAGCCCAACGAAAATACAGTGCCAAAGGAGAATGATGTTAAAGGTGGTCTACAAGGAGTTTCAGAGCGACTACAAATACTCCTAGACAAAAATACCCCGATAAAAATTAAACTTGGAGGAGAAGATACGAAAAAAGCGGATAAGAAGGATATATTTAAAGAAAAAAACGTAGATGTCAAAACGGGTTCTTATTTCCAAAGGACTACAAGGAGTAAATCGAGGGGGAAGAATGAAAATAATGAGGTGCTTGGGAACATCGGAGCGGCGTCGTCATCGGAAGTTTCAGAAAATTCTTTTATTATCCGAGGAATCTTGCAACAAATGGAGGAAAAGGGAGATTTTTGTGGTTTCTCGAGAAGAAGTGGAAAAGACAAGGGTTAATAACCCAAGGTCTTTTAGGAGTTTCTAGGAGAACTTTACGGGGTTAATATTTTTTTTGGGGTTTGGTAGTGGTTATATTGGGGTGTCGTAGATGGCGTTTTGTTCGGTTTTGGGTGTTTTGTTATTAGGGTAGCTTAGGAGTCGAGGGTGGCGTTTGTGTGGTGTCCAAGGGTTTTGGTTGGGGTTGTTTGTGGTCGTTTGTATTGGGTTGTCCTAGCATCTTGCTAGGTTTTGCCCTTTGTTTTTTCTTTTTTATAACAGTTGCCTTTCAAAAAAAAAAAAAAAAAAAAAAAAATATATATATATATATATATATATATATATATATATATATATATATATATATATATATATATATATATATATATATATATATATATATATATATATATATGTATATAGATATATATATATATATATATATATATATATATATATATATATATATATATATATATATATATATATCACCCCGAGAACCCGAGAACTCCCAAACCGATTTTTTTTTCAAAAAACCGACCCCATAGGCCTCTAAAACGCACACTTTTAAGACTTTTCGAAAAAAAAATTTCCGAAAAAAACGACTTTTTTTTTTTAAAAAACTTTGCACATGTACAAAAAAAAAACTTTGCACATGTGCAAAGTTTTTTATACGTACATTTTTTTCAAGTTTTTTTTTATGGATGTCTTTCTAACATATATTTAAGGCGTTCTGTAAAAAAAATTTCAAAAAAAGTGTACGTATAAAAAAGTTTGCACATGAGCAAATTTTTTTTTTTGTACATGTGCAAAGTTTTTAAAAAAAAAAAAGTCGTTTTTTTCGGAATTTTTTTTTTCGAAAAGTCTTAAAAGTGTGCGTTTTAGAGGCCTATGGGGTCGGTTTTTTGAAAAAAAAATCGGTTTGGGAGTTCTCGGGTTCTCGGGGGACTTGTGGTTCTCAAAAGATCCTAACTCTATATATATATATATATATATATATATATATATATATATATATATATATATATATATATATATATATATATATATATATATAGATTAGGATGGTAAGCAAACAATTCGTCGTGCGGGTGAAGGAGACGGGATGGTCATCTGTGGAATGTTGGTGTTCAAAAAAAATGTAATAGCAACGCTGATTCGGTGCATGCTGAAAACCTCTCATCCGACGACGAGGGCAACCGGAGAACCAACGGACGAAGAAGATGATGAGGATGAGGAGTTCGATCTCAATCTCGATGAGGTGGGGTTCTCCGACAATGCAGATGAGAAACGATTGCCCGACATAGATGGGCTCGGAGATTCAGATGACGAGGATCACTTGGAGAGCGACGGTCAGTTATCCGACGAATCTCTGTTCATGGCCTCCGACCATGGTTCGCAGGTGTGCTCATCCGGCGAGGAAGATGATGATCTCGATCTTGACGAAGCGGATGATTCGATAGTACAAGATACTCTTTTCAAGAACTCTAGTATTGTTTACTCGAGGCATGCAGTAGAAAAAACAGAAATCAAAGCTCCTGTAGGCGTGAAGGAGAAGGTACACATGCAGCACGACCATGATAGGCGTGAAGGAGAAGGTCCTAGCTTGTTGTCGGACCAGGATACGCATGAGTTAGATAATCGAGAGGTAAAAGATTCTATTTCATGTGAAGTTGAAAACAAAATAATAAAAGATGCTACGGTAGGTCCCATAATGTCGGAAGAGAAGGATGGTAGTTCACGTGAAGTTGAAAACACTAAGATCAAAGATGCTAGGGGTGGTCCCAATATGTTGGATACATTTAATCATCACGTGGGAGAAAAGAAGGATGAGCCTGGCATAATAATTTTGAGTCATAATGAGAAGGCTAATGGGCTTATTTTTGAATTATCAAGTCTAATTGAAGTTAGTCATCCGATCATTAACCCTTTAGAGGCCATTAATGATACTTCCCAGCACGAGATAAAGCATTCTTCATCAGAATTTAATTGCAATGATGCTAAATCGGAGGGCTCAAAAACAGAAAGAAGAATCATATGTATCAAAAGAAAATAAAGAGTTAAAGGAGAATGACGTAAATTCTAATTTACAAGGAGTATCAGATAGATTAAAAATTCTTCTTGACAAAAACACTCCGATAAAAACGAAACTTGCAGGTGGCGAATCCATGCAAATAGCGGATAAAAATGCTATAATTAAGAAAAAAAAGAATCGTGTTGATGTCAATTCGGGAACTTATCTACAAAGGTTAACAAGAAGTCAATCGAGGCGGAAAAATGAATATAGTAACGGTGTTGTTGGGAACAACGGAGTGGTGCCGTCATCGGAAATCTCAGAAAATTCTTTTATTACCCTTGGGATTTTGCAACAAATGGACGAAATGGGAGATTTTTGTGGGTTCTCGAGGAGAAACGGAAGCGGAAAGGAAAAGGGTTAATTAACCGGGGTTTTATTTTTAGGAGTTGTGTTTTCCTTGGTGTATAGGCGATTTGTTTAAGTTAGGTTGGTGTGTAGGTGTAGGTGTGTGGTGTCCTTGGGTTTGGTTTTTGTGTTTGTTGTTTTGGGCGCCCTAGCTCCTTGCTGGGTTTTGCCTTTGGTTTTATAAAAGTTGCCTTTCAAAAAAAAAAAAAATATATATATATATATATATATATATATATATATATATATATATATATATATATATATATATATATGTAAGTATATATATATATATATATATATATATATATATATATATATATATATATATATATATATATATATATATATATATATATGTAAGTATATATATATATATATATATATATATATATATATATATATATATATATATATATATATATATATATATATATATATATATATATATATATATATATATATATATATATATATATATATATATATATATATATATATATAGAGGGAAGGGTTCAAATGAGAACCACTAAAATGTTGAGAACCACTAATTCACAGTTTAATAATGTTGTATTTTTTATTTTTAAGACTTGTTTTTTATCAAAATAAAATTACCAAACACATAAAAATATATAATTATCATTAATTTGTTATTAGATATCAATATTGATCTGTTTTAAAAAAAAATTACGTTATAGTATTCACAGTTTAATAAGTACAAGTTTTATTATATTGTAAATATTGTAAAACGTTATAGTATTCTTAATGTGTGAATATCGGTTGTAACGGTTCTTATCCTTTTAGTGGTTCTCATTTGAACCCATTCATTTATATATATATATATATATATATATATATATATATATATATATATATATATAATATATATATATATATATATATATATATATATATATATATATATAAATAAAATATGAAGTTACAATTAAAAGAAAAGTTTGCTAGGAAACTTCATGGAATATGAAAGTATGAAAGCTCCCTTATGTTTGTTGACTCTTGTAGCAAGATAACGTCAACAAATAATGTTGAAAAAGTTTCAACTTTTATATCATCAAACTTGAATTGTAAAATGATAGAAAATGAAGAAATCTTGGTTTTAATGTCCGTTAACATTCCAATATATATATATATATATATATATATATATATATATATATATATATATATATATATATATATATATATATATATATATATATATATATATATATATATATATATATATATATATATATAGGTTCCATTGAGAATATATATTAGGTTGAGATTGTGAGAATTAATTTCAGCCAATGGTTTTGTATTAAAAATTAAGGCGGTGGCATTTTTGTAAATAAGGATTGGATTTCAAAAAAGGCGGTGGCAAATCTGTAATAATATTGATATATAGTAACTGACGCGAGGGTATTATTGGCATTTTACATGTACATCAAATCAGAACGGATATCGAGTTGCAGACTATGAGTGCATATGATCACCGTTTTTGCATATGAATTTCGACCAATTACTTCGAATCGTTCATTTATTTTGAAGAAACCCTAACATTTTCTCTCTGCATTTTGCTACTTTCGTGGTGATTTCAAACGATGTCAACAGAAAAAGGAGTAGTTACGAGAAGTTCTTCTGTTCGCGATGATAAAGGTTAGCACGATTGTATTTAAAATTGTTTTTCTTACAGTATTTGTGGTGGTTTTATATTTTCGTTTTGGAATGAGTTGATTTTGAAGTATTATTTAGGGTTTGAGTTCAGTTTATGTTTTTTTTTTTTACATTTTCAAGGGTTTTTGTGTATTTGAATCCATTTTAATGGTTTTTAAGGTTTGTTTGTGTATTCTCGATTTGTGTATTCATTCGTGATTTGTGTTTTTGTACACTTTCAGGAAAGGATTTCAGTAAATCGTATTCTAGAAGAAAGAAAGGTATCTGTATGTTTTGTTTTTTATTACAGAGATAATCATATATGAATAAACGTGTATTCAGATGTGAAGATGCATCTAAGTATAAATAACTGTTTATTCATACATGAATCAACATTTTATTAATAGATAAATATTCATATATATATAAATTATATTTGAACATTCATATATGAATAATGTTGATTGAATTGATGTTCACACATAAGTACATAATTACTCTCATACTTTGATTATTGTTATACATGTGAACATTGATATAAATTATTACAGGAAAATCTAATGATAATACTCTCATGTCATTTACTATAGGAAAATCTAATGATAATCGAGTTGAAGGTGAAGATGACTCTGTTGAAGTGCAAGAAACTAGATCTAAGCAAAAACATGATAAAGGTAAATATAAAGCTTGTTTTTTTGTCATGTTTATTCATATATGATTCATTCAAAAGAAGTAATCATATGCACAAGTTATTATATATAGAGAGAATAATCATATATGAGATGTTATTCATCACAGGAAAAGCCAAGGATAAGCGAGTTGAGGATGAAGATGATTCTATTGAAGTGCAAGAAACTAGATCCAAACGAAAACATGATAAAGGTATGACATATATGATTCATTGAAAAGAAATAACCATATACAGAAGTTATTCTATATTTGTATGTATGAATAACTGTTTATTCATATATGAATCAACATTTTATTCATAAATAAGTTATTATATATAGAGAGAATAATCATATATGAGATGTTATTCATCACAGGAAAAGCCAAGGATAAGCGAGTTGAGGATGAAGATGATTCTATTGAAGTGCAAGAAACTAGATCCAAACGAAAACATGATAAAGGTATGACATATATGATTCATTGAAAAGAAATAACCATATACAGAAGTTATTCTATATTTGTATGTATGAATAACTGTTTATTCATATATGAATCAACATTTTATTCTTAAATAAATATTCATATATGATTAATTCAAATGAAATATATGAATAAACATTTCCCTTGTGTTTATTTATATATGAATGATATTTTTATTCATACATATGTGTAACATGTATTGATACATGATATTCATATATGAATAATTATGTGAACAAACAAGTATTAGAAAACTAACATACATCCAGACCAATTATTTTCCCTTGTTAAGTATAAAATTCACAATTTTGGAAATAATTACCATTAAAAAATAAGGGAAATATATTTGTCTAGATGTATGCTAAGTTTATAATACTTTGTTTTTTCATATATAATTGATCATACATGAATAAATAAGTAGTAAACACTTAACATATATATATGATTATTCATATATGAATATCCATTATGAATAATATGTATTCATACATGTTGTTCATGTATAAATATTTATATGAAGAAACACATATTAAAAAAATTAACATACATCCAGTCCAAACTATTTCCCTTGTGTTTTTTATTGGTGATTCTTTCAATTTTTGTGATTTGGTTAAATCTCTTGTTTGGTATAAAAACATACAAGATTGTTTGAGCTATCACTCTTACTTTCACTGGAACTAGATTACTCGTCTTCAATATATTCATTTGATATTGAATTGCATGATAGTTGCTACATGACTTTCAAGAAAATCATGTTTCTGTTATTATAGCAGAGGCTGATTACTATCTTGAAATATCTTGCAAATATAATGAATTTCCAGATCAATATTTAATTAATCTAATGAAGAGGAGAAATATGGTTCTAGTGAAGTGAGAGTGTTAGTTGAGACATTCTTGTATGTTTTATACTAATCAAGAGATTGAACCTTATCACAATTTTGGAAAGAATCACCAATGAAAAACACAAGGGAAATAGGTTGGTCTGGATATATGCTAAGTTTTTAATAGTTTGTTTTTCATATATATAATTATTCAATTCATACATGAATAAATAAGTATTAAACACTTAACATATATGATTATTCATATATGAATATCCAGTATGAATAATATGTATTCTTACATGTTGTTCATATATAATTATTCATACATGAATAAACAGTGAAACCAAAGAGAAAATCATTCAATTCATAAATGATTTTTGTGTTATATATATTTAGTATATGTAATTTATTCAGATATGAATAACATTAGATTATATTGTATATCAGTGAAACCCAAGGGAAAATCAAAAAAATTGGAGAAGGTTGTAATTATATCTTCTGAAGAAAGGTTGACAAGGTCTGCAAAGAAACGTCAAGAAGAAAGTTCACCTGTTAATTCAAAGGAATTAAAGAAGATTAGAATTGAAAAAGAAGAAAAGAAAAAGAAATCAAAAAAGCGTTTATTGGTTGATGAAGATATGTTTATTGGACCGTCAAAGAAACATAAGAGTAAAAATGTTCCTGCTCAAAGACATTTTTATTCAATGAAAAATAGATGTTCACCAGAGTCAATGTTTGCGGTGATACAAGGTTTGAGTCGAGAACAGAAGGAGTGTGTGAGGAAGATAGGTTTTGGTAGTTTGCTCAAAATGAAGATGACTGATGTTTCTTTGAAAATTGGGTTTTATGTTTTACAGAATTTTGATTTGGATAAGATGAAAGTGAAGGTTGAAAATGGTTATATTAATGTAAATACTCAATCTGTACATGATATGTTTGGAGTTCCTATGGGTGGTTTTCTTCTTGCAGACTTGGAATACATAGAGGAGGATGATGAAAGAGGTTGTATGTTTGAATGGATAAAACAATTCAAGAAGGGGGAGGTGATGAGATTGAAACATATCAAGAATGCAATTGTTAGGACAACAGTTGCTGATTTTAATTTCATTTTGAATTTCATTGTACTTTTTATAAATACATTCTGTGAGTCTACTGCCATGGGAAGGTGCAATGTGTCACCGTTGCACCGTATACAAAAAGACACAGATGTAAGTGAAATTGATTGGTGCAACTACATTGTTGATTGTTTAATTAGAACGAAGATTGCATACACACCCTTCAAAGATACATGTTACTTTTTTGGACCAACAGCGTATCTTGTTGTAAGTATATTTTTTTTAGAAATTTATTTTTTTGCTTTATTCATACATGAATTATCAGTGTTTATTCATATATGAATATGATGATAAATCATATATGAATGTATTTGATAATATATTTTTTATGTATGTATTTCACCTTATGATTATGTGTTTTGAAAATGTATACACAATTTTTGCAGTTATTATATGTGGATAGTTTGAAGTTTGATAAAGTGAATGTACCACGTAAACGTCCAGCTATTTGTTACTGGAGTTCAGAGAAGATACGATTTCGGGAGGAATGCGAACAGGAAGAAGGAAAGTTTGGCTTAGGAGAGTTTAACAAGAATGAAGAGGTGGAAGAGGAAAGTGAGGAGGAGGATAGTGAGGATACTAAAAATTATTCTGTTGAGGTAAATTTATATTATGTTTGTATTCATATATGATGTATTATTTCAATTAACTATAACATTCTTTTTTAATATTTAGGAGTATGAAACACTGCTAAGTATTTTGTTTAGGAGGTTGGAATTTTCAAGAGAGAATATTAAAGTTAAAATTGAAGAAGCGATTCAAAAGTTCCCAGAAGTTGAATCGTTTAAGAGTTGGAGAAAAAGATTGTTTGATGATGAGAAAATTGGAGTTGAAAGTACAGAAATTGCATTTGAGTTTAATAATGTTAGTCTGGAAGAACCAGTTCTTACACCAGTTATGGATGCAAGTATTGTTGAAATGGAGAAGGATTCTAAGAATGATGTGATTGAAAATGATCAAGAAGATTGTGGTGAGGTGCTAGTAGATGATGTTGATAAAATTGTTAACAAGGAACAAGAATGTAATAAAGATGATAATGTGGAAGGAGATGGTGGTGAAAACAGTGAAGGAAATATGGAAGGAGTTACAGAAGAGGAAACAGTTGAATTAAATCAAATTGTTAGGAATGTTGTTGTGGGTTTTACTGGAGGTGATAGTCAGGATAATTTACCACTAAGTCAGTTCTGGGTGGATCCTGTGGTTAGCAATATATTTGACAGATTGGCTGAAGGTAAACAATTGAAGAAACATTTACTATTCATATATGATTATTAATAGAAACATTTTTCATTTACTTTAAAGTACTATTCATATATGATTATGAATAGAAACATTTATCATTTACTTATGTTATCTGATATTAAAAGTATGTTACAGAAACAGAAACGACAAATGAGAAGATTGAGAAAGAGGTAGGTGCTGGTGAAGATAAACAAGTTGTTGAAGGTAATGTTATGTTTTTTGTGTATATTGGAAGTTTGATTTTTTATTTTCAATGGGAAATATTTACTTATGAATTTAACATTTGTAGGTATTGGAAATGTGTCTGAAGGTGTTGGAAACGAAGAAAGAGTGGAAAATAATGATGTACAAAAGGAAAATGTTGATATAAATGAGGAGCATATAGGAAATACAGATGTAGTTGATGGTATGTATGTTTTATGTTAATTAATTTTTTGAATTGAATATTCATATGTGATTTGTGTACTAGGTGGTGAAATATTTGGTGCAGGTAAGAGAGGTGAAGGGGAAAGTGTAAATGTTTTTGGAGAAAAAGAGAAGATGGTTGCGCAGGGTGAGCATTTGTTTTGTGTTATTGGTTTTATATTTTTAGTATTCATATATGTTTTATATTTATATTTTTTTTTTGTTATAGGTATGTTGGAGTTGCAAGTTAAAAAGAATGGGAAGGATGCTGGTAATTAATGTTTTATATATGATTCGTGTTTGTCAATATATATTTTTTATAGTGTAAAATATTTATAATGTATTATTAATATTCATTTATGAACAATCATATATATTTATGTTTATATATTTTTGTTAGTTATTGAAGAATTAACTGGCGAAGAAAAGGATTTCTGGGAAAATCCAGTTGTGAATGAATTTTACGAAAGTGTTGTATTCCTAAGTTCAAATATACCAGAAGGAAAAGAAGAAAAAAAAGATGATGAAAAAGATGACAAATCAAAATCACCTTCTTTTAGTCTTGGAATAAGGTTAAGTCAAGATTCAACAGAGCATGTTCTTGATCCTACTCCATTGTCATTTGTACCTCAAGTTGAATCAAAAGTTATTTCAACTTCTGATATTGTAGATTCAAATACCATGGCTATTGTAGTTGCATCAGAAGTTGGTTTAGATGGAAATGCTAGGGTTTCAAGAGAGAAGAAATTAACTTTATCATTAAAATCACCATACAAGAACATGATTGTTGATGTGAAAACGAAATTGACAGCAGAGGAGATTGCTGTTTCTGAATGGTTGTTCAACTTCCGTGGAGAATTGTGGTAAGTAGTTATTTTTTATTAAATCATTGAATTATTATTATTTAATTAACATGCAAATAAATGGATATAGGGATGTTGTTGTGAATAGCAAGTATGGTCATATTACTATGAGAGGAACAATGGAAAGTCTATTTCCAAAAACATACATTTTTTCAAATGTTATTGACACATGGAGTGATTTATTGAACCATCAAGAAAACGAAAGAGATGTCAATAGCTCTCCTTATCGGTTGTTTTTGAATGTGGATATGACTGTAAGTTTATATTTTATTATGGTATAATCACAAGTGAATTTGAACTTTTATTCAGTTATGATTGGTTTATAATCATAACTGAATATAAATAATGTTTTTATTTATTGATGAATTTTTTTTATGTAAAAAACAGACATACTACCTTGAGTCAACAGACATGAAAGAGGAAGAGAAGTACAGTATTTTCAAGTCGAACTTTGCTGTTAGTGTGAAGAATGATAAGCAGAAGATGTTGTTGAAAGATATTGACATGGTTTGTTTATTTATTGATTTATATATTTATTCTATTAATATAATGCTTACATTTTTTGTATGAAAATCAGGTTTTTTTCCCTGTTGTGAGGAGTTCTCACATTTATTTGGTTGTTTTCAACCTTAAAAAGCCATGCATTGAAGTTATTGACAGCAGTTCATTAGGAAAGAATTTTGAAGACAGATACGGAAAATTACTTACTCCTCTTGTAAGTATCAAGTACCAAAATGTAATTTTTGTACGATTATTTTGTTACATGTTTAATTTTAGTTCATATATGATTTTTTGTAGAGAAATATGTTTTTTAAGTATTTGAATGAGATAAGGCATCCAAAAGTGGACATCATTTCAAATGTAAAGGTTTTGCCGAAGAGGTTAGAAATGGCATGGAGGACCGTGGACAATAAATGTGATTGTGGTGTCTTTGCTATGAGGCATATGGAGACGTATGCAGGACAACCAATCTCAAAGTGGAAACCAGGATTTCCAAAAGAAGGTCTTGCTCAAGAGAATATGTTGGAAAAGTTGAGGAGTAGGTATGCTTCAAGGATGCTAACATCAGAGATTAATGAGCTGCGTGACGATGTGTTGAAAAAAGCATATGATTATCAGAAGGTTGATCCAAAGGTTCGTGCAGAACATGCCTTATATGCTATGCAGTCTGTTGTAGAGAGGATGAAAAGTGTTTGAAGTTGGTGTTGGTTGTAGTTTGTGAAAAATGTTGGTTATGTATATTTTTAAGAACAGATGTACATAATATTAACAAGTGGTGTTGATGATATTCATAAATGAATATCAAGTTTGACTTATACATGGTTTATTAAGTTATTATATAAATATAGACATGTAGTTGTATACAAGTATACATATATGAATATAAGTGTATGAACACTTTTTATTCATATTTGAATTTCATATATGAATACAAGTATATGAACAATTATGAATATGTGTATGAACACAAGTCTATTGATTTATGAATACAAGTATACTTATATATGTATACATATATGAATATAAGTGTATGAACACTTTTTATTCATATTTGAATTTCATATATGAATACAAGTATATGAACAGTTATGAATATGTGTATGAACACAAGTCTATTGATTTATGAATACAAGTATACTCATATATGTATTCATATATGAAATATGATAGTATGAACACTTTTGTATTCATATATGAATACAAGCATATATGTACAAGTATACTCATATATGTACTCATATATGTATCTTTTTGATTTTAAGTAGTAATTATTTTTTATCGAATGTCATTCAATCACATATGAATATACGTATGGAATTATTTTTTATAACAGTCAGTTATGAATAGAATTCCCAAAAAGATTATTAAAACAGTATTCACAAATGAATAACATGAAAAAAAATTGTATAGTTATTTTGCAGACTGTTCAACTGCTTTCTTTATTGGGCATGTACGTAAGTTGTGAGGAGCTCTTTCTCCACATCCCGAGCATATCCTTGACTGCTTATTGGAATTTTCACATGCTTTCTCAGTTGCACTAATCAGTCTTTTCTTTTTTCCGGATCCTTTGTTACGTTGAATCTGTGGAACAAGAATTTCAATGTTTTTTGGAACAGAAATGTTCATTAGCTTGCTTACCATATCAACATCTGTCCTCTTGTTCATAATTCCGTATGATGTATCATTTTCTAATTCTTTATGCATGATTTCTATCTTTTGAATGAAAGATGCAAGCTTTTCCTTATCTGCTCTCAGAATGTCCAAACACAATTCAAAGTTGTAATATGCTTCATTGACTAACTTAGCAGTCTCAGCATCCCCAGAATCAGAGACATGTCTCCCAAAGTGATAATGTCTTGATATGACATCTTTCCTCCAACGACTTACAATGTAATGTTCAGGTATTTGTTTAATACCAAATTTCATCAGTATACAGAAAGCATGTCTGAATAGAATGCCTATTCGATTGAAGTTTTCGCAAGTACATCTTATATCTGCCTCTGGCATTTTTATTTGAACCTGAACAATAAAATATTTAAGAATAACTTAATAAGCGTATATGAATATTCTTTTTGTATTCATATATGAATAAATTCTTATATTCATGTATGAATATATATAATAAATGAAGCTCAATTTTTTATACATTATTATAGGTGTGTATATATAATAGTAGATTTGTATATTCATATATGAATACAAGTTAATATTTATATATGAGTTTCAATTATTAATATTCATATGCGAATTTAATATAAAAAGCAATTTAGGTTACCTTGTAATTACTTTTGAATTCAAATTTTTTGTTATTGTGTTGAACATTGTATAGCTCCCATCCATTTTCCACACCAACACTTGAATATGAACAGAACCAAGCACCTTTGTATATTTCCTTCTGGATGTCAAAAAATATAGTGCTTGTATAAACCTTTGAAGCATGACGTTCTATTTCTCGAGGTGTACGAAATATATATGATGCTTCCTTTGTTGCCCTATCAAGTTCTTGTTGTGTATTTCTTTGCTTTTGAATGGCAGTGTCGTAATTCATCATGAAATTTAAGAGTAAATTTCCAGTTTGTGAGTATGTGTTGAAGAAGGAATTCATGCTCTCTGACCTTGAAGTTGTCTTCATCAAACCACACATTCTTATATCATTGAAGTATGCAGGGATCCATAAATTTCTAAATTCAAACATGTCATTAAACCATCTTTTGTCTTCAAGGTTGAACTCATTAATAAACAACTCCCATTTGTTTTCAAATTCATCAGGTTTAATATACATGTCCCAAACAAGCTTATTAAATCTTTTTCTGAAGTCGGTGTTTTTAATTAAATCCCCAGTAACCTGTTAAAAAATACGTATGATATATTCACATATGAATAAGTAGTAATAGTACATGTGTATTTTTTTTATTCACATATGAATTAAGACTAGTTACCTTTGATTGTAGTTTCTTCATGATATGCCACATGCAGAGCCTATGTTTTGAATTAGGAAATACCAATTGAACAGCTTGTTTTATTGCTGGATATTGGTCTGTTAATACAATTGTTGGTTGTTTTCCATGTGCTTTGAGGAATGCTTTCAACAACCAACAATATGATTCAATAGTCTCATTACTTAGCAACCCTGCTCCAACAGTAACGGACTTTTTATGATTATCAATGGCAGTGAATGGAACAAAAATCATCTGATATCTGTATAAGAAATATGTTTTTAATTAAACCAAAAAATATAATCATTCATGAATACTATAGAGATAATAATCAGGTATGGATAATCAGTTATGAGTAATATTCATTTATGATTGTATAATATAAAGCTTACTTGTTAGTCCTAAAGGTTGCATCAAAAGATATAACATCGCCAAACTCGTTATAATATGCCTTCTCCCGTTCATCTGCCCAAAACATAGAACTCAAAACATTTCCATCACGTGCAAACTCAAATGAATAATTTGGGTAGTGATCTCTACGGTCATTCATTTTGTTGACTATTATTTGAGCATCCTTGTACCATAGAATCCTGTTTATTCCTCTTCTGAAATTTTTGTAGTCTGCTATTTTAGGCTTCATATACTGATAACCTCCTCTCAATGTTGCTCGCAATTTATAAGCTGTTGTTGCTCCCATTTTTGCTGTAGATGCCCTGACTATGAATTCTTTTTCTGAATATGACATTTCCTTTGCCTTTTTCAAATGGCATCTATCCTCAACACTCACCAATGGGTGGTTGTGCAATTCATGGAATTCCAAAACTTTGTAATATGTTGTTCCATATACACACTCAAATATAATCTTTGCAGTGCATCCAGTAGCTATCTTAGTAGAGTTTTCTCTTCTTCTAACAGGTCCTGTTGCAAGTGTATCACAAGACTTCTTCTTATCTTTACTACCCCTATTGCAGATAACATACTTTTTTCTAATTAAATCATTTCCCTTGCCGAATCTTGATTGGGTACTTAGACGTGTATCAAAACAAGCCATTATTGCATAGTTAGTATACATTTTGATCCCCTCAAATAAGGAATTGAAGATAGAATCTTTAACAGGAACAAATTCTTGAGGTACATCTGGTCTGTAACTCAATTCTTGTATCATATAAAGGGAATCTGATTCATTTGTAGAACTTGAATTTTCATCTGATTCAAAAAACACCAAAAATATATTTAGTTATTCATATATGATTAATGAGTTTTTAAATTATATATAAACATTCATATATGAATAATCACATACAACTTATTATATATAGAGAATTATCATATATAAATAAACATCTATTCATATATGATTCATTCAAAATAATCACATACACAAGTTATTACATATGATTTATTCAAATGAAATAATCATATAAAGATGTTATTATATACATACAGACAATCACATATGAATAAACATGTATTCATAAGTGAAAATATATCTATTATGTATGAATAAGTGTTTATTCATACATGAATCAACATTTTATTCATACATACAGATATTAATATATGAATAATCGTGATGGAATTGAACATTCATAAGTATTTGAAAATCATATATCAGTACAGTAGAAGGATACAGTTATTCATATATGAATAATCACATACACAAGTTATTACATATGATTTAATACACAAGTTATCACATATGAATAAAAATGTTGATTCATACATGAATCGACATTTTATTCATACATAGATATTCATATATAAATTATATATGAACATTCATATACGAATAATCGTTATTGAATTGATGTTTACACATAATTACATAAGTATTTTCATACAGCAGAAGGATACGATTATTCATATATGAATAATCGTGATGGAATTGAACATTCATAAGTAGTTGAAAATCATATATCAGTACAGTAGAAGGATACGGTTATTCATATATGAATAATCGTGATTGAATTGAACATTCATAAGTATTTGAAAATCATATATTAGTAAAGTAGAAGGATACGATTATGAGTTGTATCTTACCTTCATTGATGCTCGAATTAACAGTATATTAATTAGATGCTGAAGAAGAACCTTCTTCGTATGAACTCGAGTTCATTGTTGTTAACAATGTATCGTAATTGAAACTGTAACAATGAAATTATACACTGTAAACAACATTGAATAACTAAAATTAAAACAGGAACATCGAATAACTGAAACAGAGAAACCTGATTTTGTATTGAATCCTGATTGAATGCGTCTGTCGTAAACAGTCGTTCTTTGTGAACCGATAATCGAATTTCTTTCTTTTAGAGGTGAAATTCTGTTCGGATTTGATGATTGAATGAATCCGTGCTTTCGATTTGAAGATTTGAAGATTTTTGGTATAAATTCGTCACCGATTCAGTGAAATTGATGAGATACGATCGAATATTATGGCGAAAAAAAGTGTTTTTTATCTTTAGAATGTTCAGTTTATGTTTTAAGATTGCGAAATTACTACTATGCCCTTACAATATTTAAAATTTGGACGCGCATGCTTTATTGAAATGAGTGGCTGAGATTGATTCTCACAATCTCAACCTAATATATATTCTCAAAGGAACCGTCCTCTATATATATATATATATATATATATATATATATATATATATATATATATATATATATATATATATATATATATATATATATATATATATATATATATATATATACTAGGTTATTAACCGGTGTTCAACACGGGTTGTTTATTTATAAACCCATGTAGTTGAGAATGGTCCATGTTTATAAACTCACTTTATCATTATTTTTTGTAAAAATAATTAAATTAATATATAATATTGTAATTGTAAAAATCAGCACATGTAACATGTTATAATAAACATAAATAAACAAAAGTAATTGAGCAAATGCATGTATTTCCACTGACACGTGGTGATTTTTTTGTTCTTTGTTTTAGACAAATCCATGATAAATATAAACTATTATCAGAGCATAAATACAATGTTTGTTTGACATAAGCATATTATTAAAAAATGCATTCATCTTTTAGGTTTTTTTATTACTTAGAAGTTAGTATTCGTATTCCCAAAGTCAATATGCTAAATAGATAATTTTAATTTAAAGTTCATACCATTATCCGTAAACAATTAAAGAAACTGTTAGAAATTAAGTTTAAAACCAAGAGCAAATTTGAGTTTTTCCAAAATCAATTTGCATGTTAAAGTCCAACCCATTACTACACCTTAATGTCAACAAACAATTAAACAAACGTCTAGATATGCTAATAATTCGCCATCATAGGAATTATGATTTCTATAAGTAGTGTGCTTTCTTGATATGCTAAACAATAAAGAAGACTCTAGTAGCCCCTGTTGCTCACTTGCTCCCTACCTTTCCATTTTTTACCCAAATTGTCCCTATACTTCACATAAATAACATATATAAAGATCGTTATTCTTATAGTCAATTACAAGAATGGTTTAGATAAAAGACTACTCATTGCTTCTTTGTGTATTGGGGAGGGGTCAATCTTTTACTATTTAACATGGATCATATAACTTTGTAACCGAAAAAGGTAAAAGAAATTATATAAGGATAAAAAAGTCATTTCTCATTTAACATGGATTATACCAGCAATGTAAATGGAATACAAGGACCAATATTATATTTTTCTTGAAAATGCACCAAACCTGTGATTTTTGGTACACTACATGGACCATTCTCAACCCATTTTGTTGTTTAATGGAGCAAACCAATCAACAATTCAAATCTTTTCTTTGCAACCAGAAAAAGTGAGTTTATAAACATTAATAATCTTCATAACACCCTATTTTGCAAGAAATACAGAATATGAGCTTAAAAAATAAACAATTTTGGGTGAATTTTCAAGAGTAAAGGAAATTGAGTTTTTGTTAACATACCTGAGCAATATGCATTCTATCAGCGGTTTCAAACCCATCATGACAGATGAGTTAGGGCTTTTTTGTAAGAACATATAGGAGTTTTTTCTCTTGGATGCATTCTTCCCCAATAACTCCTTACAATCTTTAATTAGCAAGGTTAAACATCACGATTAATAACTTAAGTTATTGTCGAGAAGGACGACACGCAGTGCATATTTGTCCTTAAAAATCAAAATCTTTTCTTTTTCAACAGTTTAACCATTGGCCTAGGCCAGGAGGCACACCTAAACAGACACAAATACACACACACACACACACACACAGATACACAGACAAAACACAAAAAATTTTAATTGAGAGTAGATGCAAAAAGGAAATTGTATATTTTTACTAAGTTAAGCAGAAAAGAATAAGACTGGATTTATCGATGGTTCTCTTTCAAACTCAAGCATTTCTGACCCAATTCTGTATAATTCATAGATGTGGAATACCAAGTTGGTCATTTCTTGAATTTTGAATTTGGTATCAAATGAAGTTTCCACCTGTATTAATGCTTTCGGAATTTGGAATGATCTAAAATAAGTCTTTCAACAAAGCGATGGACCTTGAAGTTTTTGAAAAATTCGAAGGGAAATTGTTAACATGAACCAAAACCAAGGTCCAATGCAATTTGTTTCACAAAATTGAAGTCGCTCGTGGATGAATTGAAGAATTAGACAATACATATAATCGATATATATATATATATATATATATATATATATATATATATATATATATATATATATATATATATATATATATATATATATATATATATATATATATATATATATATATATATATATATATATATATATATATATATATATATATATATATATATATATATATATATACATCAAGAATTAGATTACTTCGAGAAACTATGAACAACATAAAAGAGTAATCGAATGATAAAGTGACAAGATTCGAATAATAAAGTGACAAGATTACATATAATAATAAACACCGGTTGTGACAAATTTTAGTTTAGTACAATTGATAATGAAGGGTACGACAAGTGAAGTAAAAACGTGACTACAAACCTTGATCTGCAAAAAAACCAATTTGAGAGTTGAACAGCTTATTGTGAAGTGTGTGATAACGACAATACATATAAGCGATATATATACATCAAGAATTAGGGTTTTTGACGCTGATATCTTAAGTGAGGGTAGATCATTACCTTAAATAAGAAATTGAATTGAAACGTAATTGAAGATAACGGTGAGTCATTGCCTTAATTAACAGGGAGAAAACAGTGTGGATGTTACTGAAATTTGAGAAAGCAGGCGATGATTGAGGGATTTTGGTTTAATGTCGATAGAAACATATTGAAAGTTACAGAGGATAGAAGTGAGCGGGAAAACGATGTGGAGAATCGCTTAGAGGATGCTACGTGGCATTCTCAATAGTGTTATATATATATATATATATATATATATATATATATATATATATATATATATATATATATATATATATATATATATATATATATATATATATATATATATATATATATATATATATATATATATATATATATATATATATATATATATATATATATATATATATATATATATATATATATATATATATATGGGTGGGTTCAACATAGAACCATTTTTATGCATAGAACCATAGAACCATCTCCTTGACCGTTAGATCAAATTAGGGTGATAAGGGTATGATGATAAATTGCACTTATATGTTCATTGATGAACATATACGTATGTTCATTGATGAACATATACGTATGTTCATCAATGAACGTTGTGTTCAAAATCCTAGAAAATAGTATTGTTCAGAAATTGGTCATGTTCATAAGTGAACATTGAAGAATATTGTTCATCTTCACACATGTTCAATACTGAACATGTATGAATCTTAATATTTCTAAACAAAAACTGAAAATGTTCATAACTGAACATAGATGAACATTTATACATTTATCCAAAAACTCAAATGTTCAAAATTGAATATTAATAAAATATTTATACAAAATCATGAATAAACAATTATATAAAGTTCATTTATGGACATATACATATGTTTAGTAATATAAAATCATACACACATGTTCATAAATGAACATATGTTCATAAATGAACATATGTTCATAAATGAACATATGTTCATCCATGAACATTATCTTCAAAACGTTCCTTCATATGATATGTATGCTCTCTGAATTTGTGATCTCTTTTAAACTGGATCTTCCATCATTTGCAGGATTAAATTCTCAGCAAACTCCATGATGAAAGATATCTCTATGAACAGGGATCATGAATCAGAACAATGAATTACAAAGAAGTCAAAAACTAACAATAAATAACGATTTGGTAACACACTAGTCATGAATCAATTAACTAACTGAAGCCAGAACACAAGTTATTAAATCTAAACTCTGACCATAAAGAAGAACATATACTAAATCGAACACTAAACCCTAGGTTCCACAATCAGTTCGAGACAATCAACATAGGACACCTGGTGGACATTCTTAAATGTTCATTAGTGAACATTCTGTTTATTTGTTGAATTTTTTTTTCAATGTTCATCTTCAATGAATGAGACTTTGATACTTGAGGATAAACTACTTTCAAAATCAAACAAAACAACCGTATACTTGAGGATAAACTACTTTCATCTTCAATGTTCTCGTATCTCAGTTTGTGCATCAAAATCAAACAAAACGACTGTATTATGATGATTGAGAAATCGATAAACGAAATAACGAATTTAGATCTCACCGTTGATCTAGATGACGTTGATGAATCGAATGGCTGATTCCTATTACTTTTCCTTCCCCGCTTCCTCATTATCGGACCACTTCCTTTACCTTCGTCTTCCTTCAGCGACTTGCGCAATTTTTGATCAGGCGGATTCGAAGCTTTGGAATCAAACATCGATTTGAACAAGAATCAGTAGCAAACACCGATTAATGACAGAAATGAAGCTAATAGCAACTACAGAACACCCCAGCCGCCGAAAAATTGCTCCCAAAGTCACGTAAGATGGCAATGATTAAGTCCGCTGAGGCTAAGAAATCGAAAATAAAAGTGCAAATCGGTGTTAATGGTATCAAATCAGAAGGTAAAACTATTCCTAACGACACAAAAATATCAATCGATTCTGGATTTGTTGCTTCAGATTAGAATATTGTTGCTGGAATTCACGATGAGGCAGTTGCTTCTTCGATTGCTCATGATAATCAAATATTAGAATTAGAAACAGATATAGGAGGTCACGAATTGAATAAGGAAATTGCTGATAATAGTATTGATATGGATTCTGACTCTACTCTGATTATGGAATCAAAAAATTTGTTGAATATTGCTTTTGTGGATTACGTGAATGATATGGTTTTAGAACCAAAATTGAATCGATATATGGAATCGGATGCGATACTTACCAATGGAGATCATGATTTGGTTATTGATTCCTCTAGTAAATCGATCCGACCTGTTCCTTGATGTCGTTGCCTCGATCCGACGGAGGTGAGCTTGTGATTTCAGCCGGCGATGGTGGTGAGCTTGTGATTTCAGTCGGCGGTGGATGGGGTCTTGATTCAGCCATATGCATTACGTGAAGAGAGAATAGAGGTTAGGTAGAGAGATAAATGGGTATATTAATTACCAAATAGCCCCTCCGTGTTTAGTTTTGAGTTATTACTAATTAACTTTTTTTTAATTATCATCTTTAATCACAGCCATTGATCATTTAATCTAATGGCTTAAAATGTGGTTCTATGGTTCTATGTGTAATTAGGGTTTTTATGTTGATCCTCTCCCTATATATATATATATATATATATATATATATATATATATATATATATATATATATATATATATATATATATATATATATATATATATATATATATATATATGGGAAAAGTGAATATACTGTTGTTATGTATATAAGCGTTGTTATGTATATAAGCTTGCGTATTAAACCTCCGATATGACGTCGTATTACATATATATCGCTTATTTTCCTATTCTTGTATTCTTTCTTCCTTGATTATATGTTCGACTCGGCAATTATTTAATCTCGATCATGTCTTCCTCCTTCAGCGATTCTTTAGTCCCGATACGACTTCCTACAGGTCTGAAGGAAGAAGAAAGAATCATTGAAGACGGAAGACATGATTGAGATTAAGAAATTGTTGAGTCGAAGAAAAATTCAATAAAGAAAGAACACGGGATAAAAAAATAATCGATATACATGTAAACCGACGTTTTATTGAGGGTTTAGTACGCAAGCTTATATACATAACAGCAGTATATTCACTTTTCCCATATATATATACTAGGTACATTTTAAGGGCCGTGCACGGGTTACTTGGTTGTACGAGAAACAAAGGTAAAATGCTAAATTTTAAATAATAAAAAAATAAACGCACAATAAATGTATTGAGAGTAAAGTATGTCGCTATTTTATGCAATTTTTCTTAATGAAAAATATATACATCTTAGCTTTTGAAACACTTTTTTTTTTTTTTTGCAAAATGTAGATTTCCTAACAATGACATGCTTTATTGAATTACCCTTTGAGCAGTAACGGGTTGTGAACGCCCAAAAAAGACCGAAAGTTGTAATACATAGAAAAGTTATATGTTGAATAGTACATATAATATTGTAATTATTCAATTACTTAAAAAGCGTAGTTTTTGTGTTTGTTACATGGGTTTTTTTTTTGGTTTGTGTCACACGGATCTTATGCCGGATCCGGGTCATCTTATTCGGATCTATGTGGATAAGGGTTTGCACATCGTTGTGTAGACACTGTGTCGATTTTCCGTCTTCTTGGTTGCCATAACCATCCCTTCTCCCACCGCTTCACCCGGGTTTTCATGTCGTTGTATCTACACTCTTCACATCGACCTCCGCTTCACCGAGCCGTCCACTGCTTCCTCCTTCATTCGAAAATATAATAGGAAAGAAACCAACAAAATCAACTAACAAGGATAAATAATCATACCTTTTTATTTTTCTGATCTAAACTCACGTATAAACCCCAAGCCAGCAAAGAATTTTGACTTGGTAGTTGAACTTGCTTCAAGATTTGCTCTAGGAGTTTGATTCCATTTGGCTTTTGCTAAATTTAAATAGAAAGTTGATTATTAGGGTATCTAGCAAACAAAAAACTATGAATTCAATAAACCATTTATCAGTTATATCATATGCATTTATCTGTAAAACACTACATAAAACAACCATTACCTTTTCTTAGAGTAAATTGCAAAAATGCACCCCTGCTTTCTTTCTGACGTGCATTTTTTTAGTCCCAAATTGGAACATTTTTCAACGTTGGTTCTTATTCAACGTTAAATAATATAAAATTCTTGAGGTATTGCAGTTGGTCATTTTTGCAAAGAGACAAAATTTGGTAATTTTGTCAAAAATCACCTATAATAGTAGTTGTTTGTGAGAATTCATTTTATCTATCTTTGTTTAATTTAATGTCCCAAAATTTTCATCCCTTTTTCCTAAATTCACGACTTCCAAGTAAAGATTTACTTAATTGTTTGAGAAACCAAGGTTTCGATGATCAATAATTAGTGGAAACATACCCTAGAATAATACAAAGCTTATTAAACCCTCATTTTGAAAACATTAAATTTCAACCGATCGAGCATGTCTTATATTAGACACAAGTTTATTAAACAATCATTTTAGACTTATAAGATCCAACCCTTGTCAACACCAGCAGCAACTTCTTGAGAGAAAAATTTAAATATTAAACATAGTACAACATAGTTTCTAAATAATATTTTCCAAAGTTAATTCAAAACTATAAGAGAATTTAAATCAGTTTAAACATGAACTTGAAATCGCAAGAGCCATCAAATGTGTTCTCACAAGGCACCTTTGCTTTGTCATGCCTGATAGGCTTAAGGTTCACCAATGTGAACAGGATATGCATACACAAAAGTTTGGACTAAAACCAAACAAAATACTAATCAAATTGAGTGATAGATGAGCAATATAACTTCAAAAGGAACCGTGAAAATTGTTAAATGTAAATGCATGACATGAATTAGTTATAGGAACAAGGGACCCAAACTACAAGTATTTAACATCAACGAATTAGAGTTATGTCCTCTTGGCCTCCAAATTAGAAAATCTAAGAATAGGCAGATTAATCAAAGTTGCTGAACACAGTGTCCAATTCCTTTGGAAAGTACAAGATTCAAAACTTTGCATTATTTTCTTAATAAGGCTAAAGCCAAAAAATAACAAAGATACTTCTACAGTACCACCTATTTGTTAAATAGCAGATAAATAACTCGATATCATAAAAGAATGTTATAGCCTACAAAAAAATAACAACAGAAATGGATCTTACTGGGGCTGAACGTGCTTGACAGAATGACCATTATAGAAAATCCATAAAAAAATCAAAGAAAACGATTTTAGAAATCGGATAAGGTAATAATCAAATATATCAAAGAAAATAATCGATAAAAAGTGCAATCACATAACCCCTAATAATATAATTGACGTAAAAATTACATATACCTGAGACATGGTTGGATAAATTTGAAAGAAATCTGAGAAAAGGATTTAACTTTTAACAGAGATAAACAGATTGATTCACTGGGTGTTGGCCTGTCCAATAAAAGACGATGATGATGACCTTTGTGTGATTGACGATCACGATGGAAGTAACTTGACGATGATAGAATATGATGATGGAAGACGATGAAGTGAGAAATTGATGACAATCATATCTAGATGAAGTCGGCGTCCGACTAAACCTAAGAATAAAAGAAATCTGTAATAGAAAATGAGAGGAAACTGAATTGAGAGAAATCAAGAACAGAAACTTAGTGTAAATATATTGCAACCGTAAAACCTAAATTGATTCATAGATGAGTAATTGGAAACTGTGTACACTGTCGATTGGGTGTTTAGTAAAAGTTGGGGATTGATTTGGAGATGAATAATTGGAAAATCTATAGAGCTATAAGAATCGTTAGAAAATTTAATGGGGGTGGGATGAGAAAAAGAAACAAATAGCGGAAACATTACATTTAAAAACATTGAAGACGATCTAACATCGGTTGAGCAATCCATAAAAATAATGAATCTGCCAGGGAATAGATAAATACACGACTTTTATGGCTGCCAATCACGGTCTTTTTGTATATTTGATTAGGAGTCGTAGGAGAAGAACCGTAGGATACTTGGTGAAGGGTAGCGATATATCTGAACAATCAGGGGACGTTTGAAAATGAAGATTACGAATATGAAGATGGTGGATGTAGTTTGAAGATATCCAGAACGTTTGAGAATGAAGATCTTATATGTGAAGATGGTAGATGTAGTACGAAGAGGTGTGATGGTAATGGCGTCGTTCAAAGAATGAAAAGGTGTGTAAGATAAACCCTCTAACAACAGATTTCGCTAGGAGAAAAACGGGTTACCAAGGTCAAAGAAAACGAAGCGCTAGCGACGTATTGGAAAAGGTAAGCCCTCGTTCACAAAATCATTACGTGGCGCAAAAGAAACCCCACAAAATGAAGAATGTGCAAAGGAGAAAAATCGTCTTTTCTTATATATATATATATATATATATATATATATATATATATATATATATATATATATATATATATATATATATATATATATATATATATATATATATATATATATATATATATATATATATATATATATATATATATATATATATATATATATATGGACAAATTTACCCCCGGTGTTACTTTTAGCAATCCAAGTTTTCTTTTCGTCTATTAGATGGATGATGAATTTGATTTAAAGGGTGGTGGACGGTTGTACCCCTGCTTATGTCGTGGGGCCTTAGGTGCGATTTTTTCATAAATATAGGGGAGTCGGTGTGATTGGTGGTGTAGAGTTTTTTGTTGGGGGAAAAATGACTTATAAGGGTAATAATGTTTCAAAACTGTTCAAAAAACACCATCCAAGTTTGGTCTGTTCAAAAACACTAACAAGTAAGGCATTTGTACAAAAAACACCATCCAAGTAAGGTCTTTGTACAAAAAACACCATCGAACTACATGTTTTGTTCAAATTTTACCCGATGGTAACCGGCTCTTGCAGGTTAAAGGATGACTTGGCCGGTCACCAAGTATTAGGCCAAGTCATCCTTTAACCTGCAAGAGCCGGTTACCATCGGGTAAAATTTGAACAAAACGTGTAGTTCGATGGTGTTTTTTGTACAAATGTCTTACTTGGATGGTGTTTTTTGTACAAATGCGTTACTTGGATGGTGTTTTTTGAACAGACCAAACTTGGATAGTGTTTTTTGAACAGTTTTGAAATATTATTACCTTTATAAGTAATTTTCTCTTTTGTTGGGGCTTGGACGTTTCTACCCCTGGTTAAGGTGTAGGTTCTATTATTCAAAGCTGTTAAAGGTTTCTAAAGTACATTGTTTAATTCTCTTTATACCTTCCGGTAATTAGTTAGTACAGTGTCAATTGTGCATAGTTTTTATTTCATAGATGTAGGTCTAGATTTTCTTGCTGCATTGTAACTGTGCTAGCTGCCTGCTGGTCTTTCTTTTTTTTTTTTTTTTTTTTCCTTTTTTAATAAAGATGCTATTAAAAAATAAAGGTACATTAGTAATCAATCTATTTATTAGAGCATGTAAAACACTTAAAAACCTTGACGGATAAAAAAATATTGTAAGTCCCAATTTTTCAATATGGAGTGGAGGCATCTAAATCATCCATAAATTCCTGGTATATAACAGAAAAGAGACCCATAAAATGATTAACCCCGTGATACCCCGTGATAGAAGCTAACATAAGCACCTTGACTGAAAAAGTATTCTTCAATCATGTAGTCTAGGATATTAGCAAGAGACATGAAAGATCTTTCAACATCATCTATTCCACCATAAAGATTAGGATAATAATTATATTTATTACTGGGTTTGGATCACATGTACTTTTCCTATGATTTTGCCTATTGTATTTGGAAATGGCTGGTCGAGCGGCCGGGTATCCTCGGTGTGCAGCCTTCATCTTGTGCAGATTTGATAGGTTTACTCAACATAATTAACGGCGATAAAGATTCTAAAAGATTAATGTTATCCATTATTTATTGCACTCTTTGGTTGATATGGAAAGCCGAAATATGCATGTGTTTTCAGAAAGGAAAGGCGAGATGGTATGCTCATTGCGGATGACATTAGCTCATTTTCGTTTAAGTGTATTAAGAATAGGCCTAAGTTTCGTGCTGTTGATAGTTATATGTAGTGTAATTCTCCTATTTCGTGTTCTCACTGAACTTAGTTTTGAACTTATCGCTTGAGCATTTGTTTTTTTTTTTTTTTTTTGTGCTAATATATACCCGTTGCTAAAAAAATTCGTTTTCTATACTCTTTGTTGTCATTATGCTAAAGAGGCTAGGGTGTCATCAACAAGTTTAATAGTTTCTTTTTTTAAGGGAGAATTTCGTCTGTATCATTATAAACTTTCATAATTACGTCTATATCCTTGTAAAATTTCAAATTACATATATCTCATTATAAAACATATAAGCTCATCTATATACCCAAATACTTAATTTAAATATAATTAATTGTCTTAAACATTAAAAAAAGTTCTTTAAGTTGATTTTATTATTTATTAATATTGGTTGACTTCATGTCGGATTTTGGATTTGGGACTATCAGCGTGTCCAATAGATCCATATCAATGTTAGAATTTGGATTTGATATCTTCTTTGATAGTTCCAAACATGTGAGTTTAATCTATTTCGATCGGCATCTTGGAAGTAACTATCAATGAACTGTGAATTATGGTTGATGAAATAAATGTCGAATGTAGAACGATGACTGCTCCATGTAGAAATTTGAATTTGGGACCCAAATTTTGTTCAATGAGTTGATATTTCAATTGTATCCAAATTTCTATTGATATGTTTGAGATTTTTAGGAAAAGATTATTATCGTAATGTTACAAGTTAATTTGTTTTTAATAATAAAAAAATCAATTTAAAGATATATTTTTTTTAATTTTTCAATAGATTAATTATCATTAAATTAAGTATTAGGGTATATATGTGAGTTTATATGTTTTATAAATACATACATGTAATTTGAAATTTTAGAAGGATATATACGTAATTATATAACGACAAAATTCTCCATTTTTTTAAACAACAAAAAATACACCTTCTAAATTGGTGATGTCATTATCATATCCGTGATTGTAGGCCATCAAGACGGTCATCGCTACACGCCTTTTAAACTTTCAAGTCACCTAGACGATCATCACACTCTATAAGAAAAGGAAAATCATTTTGTGGTTCCAAACATAGGCGAATTCCAAATTAAACTTATAAGACTTGTTTTTAATGGTTTACTCACAAATCAGTTAAACTCCTGACTCTATAATTTCGTCCAAAACGAAACTTGGACTCTCAATTATTTGGTTGAATGACACATTACCAAAAACTTATGATACGCATAAGACACATGCCTTTTGGCAAGACTTGTTACTTAGATCTCATTAATATGTTACATCCATATCTAATGTAAAACTAACGGAAATATATGGAGTCAACCAATATTAATCCAAAATTTTGTAAATAAGGAAAACCAATGAATGATATCTGAAGAGATATGATAGAATCTAACATATAACGAGGTGGATGAAACCATGTATAACCTATATAGAACTATGAGATTAGAGACAGAGTAAATGTATTGAACATAGAATATAGAAAGTACTCGATTTTTTCTTTGAAAAAAAGCCTTTGACCAATTAAGGTAATACGACATATGTTATGTGGATCCAGACATATCCTCAATAGGCAATAGCCGTTTGTAACCATTGGAGACAAGGTTAGGGGACCAACACGGTGGAACACATCATCATAAGTCATACAATTGAAAAGTAAGATTTATACATCATCACATTAATTTTTTTTACATTTATATTTTCTATAATGACTGAATGGAAAAAACTAACCTTGCGCATTTAAAATTGGATTCTTATTCCTTGTACACGAGTCGGAATTATGCCAATACATAAATACTAAATAAAGTACACATTGTATGTTGTAAATCTTTTTTTTCCATCATGTCTATCCCCCGCCACATCCGCCACAACCACCCCCACAACCGCCTCCACCACCTGTTGAAGCTCGGCCCTTCTTACGACGTTTATTATTGGAATCATGAGCACCTGAGTCAGCACAAGCAAAAATGATCATGGACAAAACACTCACAGATACTAGAATCACACATAGCATGGACGCGATATGTATTGAGCCCGAAAACCCAAAAATGCTTCCATTTTCTCCACGTACAAGACCAACCAACCGAGCCATCTTAATGGCTGCCACCGAATGAAGGCAAGATAGGCGATGACTAGGGTGATAAAATGGCCAAAATTATCCATGGCTTGTACTATTTTTTGTGGTGATAAAATGGCCAAAATTAAAAAATAATGAGCCACAAACGATATATCTACTAAACTTGCTTCATTAATTAATTGGATATCTATTAAAAAGTATTTAAGAATATCTATTCAACCAAGGAATTTTTTTTTTTTTTTTTTTGATAACCGAGGATCCCACCCGACCCATCCTTTGGATGACCCTGATGAAGCAACCTCGGGGCCCACGCACACCTGGCAGCAGTGTGGTCCGGGTCAATCACCTACAGGGGTAGAGAGGTGGCCAGTGGTCATCCCCTGATTGAAACCTAACACTCCCTATGTGGAAAGGGAGGGAGTGGGATTAGAACTTGGAACCTCTTTATGGGGGAAGATAAAGAGTCCTAAGCCTTATCCACTAGGCCATCAGGGTGATGGTTTCAACCAAGGATATTGATGTTATATTTAAACACTTAATTAAAAAGATTGCTAAATGTGTGTGGGAAATTTGAAGAGATCCAACACATCCAAATGAAGTAAAGAAATCCGACATCAGACTGTTCAACGTGATAAGTATTTGGAGTAGGTTGAGAGTCGTTAGGCCAGAGACCGTACACGACTACCGTTTATGGTTTACATAGTTTGATGCATACATAATAAAGGTTGCTAGTTAAGGTTTCACGTGTATTGAAAATCGTCTTTCAACCCCATAGATAATAATATGCTCTCCTGCCTTGTGGACGTAAGTCACATTGACCGACCACATTAAATACTATGTATTTGTGTGCGATTTATTCTCTTTTATTCCTGACAAGTAGGAATTAGATCTACACTTTGTTCTATTGATTGAAGAGATGTTGTCCCACAAACTCGATCCGAAGAAATTTAATAATTCGAACGATTCCACTATGCTAAAGGTGAAGATGAGAGCTCTTCTGGTTCAAAAGGGTTGTGCATCGGCTTTGGAAGGAGATACAAAATTACCAAAATACATGACTGATGCGCCAAAGAAGAATATTTCTAAGAAGGGACATATTGTTATGCTGTTAAACTTGATAGACGAAGTGTTATGGGAGATTGTCGATCAAACTACTGTTGCTGGGCGATTGTCGATCAAACTACTATTGGTGGGCTTTGGAAGAAACTCTATGACAAATATCAAAACAATTCTCTCATGAATCGTCTATATCGGAAACAACATTTATATACCCTTAAGATGTTTGAAAGTACACAATTAAAAGACCATCTTGATATTTTCAATCGTATTATCCTGGATTTACAAGGCGTTGAAGTTAAGATTGAATATGAAAATCAAGCCCTTACTCTATTATGCTAACTTCTAAATTCTTATGCAAATTTGTTAATACCATGTTGTATGGTAAAACAACTATTACAGTTCACGATATGAAGGGTTCTTTACAATCAAATGAACGTAAGAGAAGGGTTCCTACTAGTGAAGATGTTTCGTTGTAGGTATGTTTTTTGGTGGGGGAGAATAACATAAAAAAGAAGTGAAGATGTTTCGTTTTAGGTATGTTTGTTGGTGGGGGATAATAACAGAAAAAAGAAATAGAGACAGGGGTAAGTCACGATCCAAATCTAAAACTTCCTCTAATATTAAATATTATAACTGCAAAGAGAAGGAGTACTACAAAAGAGATTGTCTACAACAAAATAAGAAAAACTTTAAGGGTGAATCAAGGAATAATGGCAGGCTACTATTGTTCTTACAATTTTGATGGTGAGAACATATATAAGGTTTTCACTGTATGCACGACTAGTTCTGCAGATATCTAGATCTTGGCCACGTGTGCATCTTACCATACAACCTATAATTGTTACTTGTTCGAGCATTTAGAAGAACGGAATGACATGATGAAGTTGGATGATGACAAGATGCCTTGTATTAAAGGCAATGACAGGGTGATTCACGATGGTATGGTAAAAAAAACTTGATTGCTGGTATTTCCTGATCTTCAGAAGAACCTAATTTCCCTTGGTACTTTGGCCAACCATAGGCTAAAATATGTTCGTTATGAAGACCGGGTAAATGTCTTCAAAGGTGCACTTATGGTTATGAAGGGAAAGCTGCAACATGTAATTTATTTTTTGAAAGACAGATAAGTTATAGGAACATTGGCTATATTTCAATCCTTGGAGCAACATGGTTATAAAACAGAGTTGTGGCATCATAGATTTGGGGAACATGAAAAAGAAATATCCGCTAATCTTAAGCAAATAGGGGCTGCTTGGTGGTGAAATAACTAGAAAAGTCGAACTCTATATAACTTGTATCAACGGAAAGCAACACAATGTGAATGTAAGTTCTGGTCAACACATAAGCAAGCGAATTCTAGAATGTTCACTTAAATTTATTAGGTCATTCTTGGGCGAAATCACATGGTGGATGATTTTACTTTGTGCTTTCCGTTGAAATGTATGTCTGGTTGTATTTTATGAAGATAAAAGATAAAGTGTTTGGAAAGTTCAAGGAGTGGAAAACTATGGTTGAAAAATAGAAAAGGAAACAAGTGAATGCACTCATAACATATAATAGGTTACAATTTTGTAATGCACCATGTAATAACATCTACAAAAGAGAAGGTATAATGGGGCACCACAGTATACGACACACACCACAGCAAAATGGAGTGGCGAAATGGATGAACCAAACACCGATAGAATGTGCAACATGTATGGATTATTTTCTAATTTATCGAAGAAATTATGGGCAGAGTAGTCAGTGCTGCATGTTATCTGGTGAATAGATCTCTATCAATGATAATTGACTTACAAACTCGTTAAGAGGTATGGTTTGGTAAACCCTTTGATTATTATGCTTTACATATATTTTGTTGCCCTGCTTATGCTTATGTAATGATGGTAAACTCAGGTCGAGTGCAATGAAGTGCATTTTATAGGATATGAAAATGGAGTAAAAGGTTATTGACTATGGTATATAGAAGAAGGAAAAACTCCAAAATTTATTATTAACATAGACATGACATTTAATGAATATACTATGTGTAACCAGATAGAAGAAAGTACAAGTCTTGGAAGGAAACAATATTGTGGTGCTACCCAGAAAGTGGATTTTATTTCAAAAACCCTATATATAGTTGTGATAAATGACAAATAGTAATCCATCAATAGACAACCTAAATAAGATGAATATCAAGGAGAACCTAGATAACATGAGTTTAGAGATGTTAATGTTGAAATAGAAGAAAATAAGGCAGAAACTATAGAAAAATAAAG
>CM042012.1:126603821-126606321 GCA_023525715.1 Cichorium intybus | reverse complement strand
TCCAACATATTGGGACCATCACAAGCATCTTTGACCTCTTTATTCATATCCAAGAAATCTATTTTTTTCTTCTTCACACTGCGAATAAACTTTAACTAGTATTCGGACAGTCCGCGCGATGCTGCGGAAGTGCCGTATATTGAAAAAACGCAGCTCGACAAAGACAAATTACGTAAAGGACGGAAAATGTAACTTTTAAAATATAATAAGGGACTGGAATCGTAAATTTACGAAATACCAATAATATAACTTTATAATAAATAAGGTGGGAAAACAATTTAATTCAAAATTAGTTGAGGGGAAAAAAACGTAAATATAAAAGTTTACTATAAAAGAATCAAAATTGCTATTTCCAAATCAAAACTTATTTACAATTTGTATTCTATATTTTACCAATAATCACTATGATCTGAATTTAATAATAATGGTTCTGGAGATAGCAAAGCCAAATTGAATAGTGCTTTCTCCTCACAAACAGAATTTGCTAATTAATATATATATAATTGGGGTCCTCAAAAAAAGTGTCTTGAACTACCGATTTGTCGTTTCCATCGAGATCGAATTCTACTTCTTTTTCGTCGGAGGAACCCACCTCCGTACCATCGTCGGAGAACTGACCGTCAGCCTCCAAATCTTCGTCCTCTTCTTGAAAATTAACATCAAAATTAACATTTAAATTAGATCATTCCCTGTCATGGTCGGAGAGCCCCTGTGATTTGTCGTCGTCTTCCGATGATTCTCCGGTTGCCTCCTCGTCGGATGAGAAGTAGTCAGCATGCTCAGAATCTGTGTTGCTTTTACAGTTTATTCGAACACCAACATTCCACAGATGACCATCCGTCTCCTTCACCCTCACGACGAATTGTTTGTTTACGATCCTAATACAAATAGATTCATTGATATGCTCCAGGTGGGATGTTTTAATGCAAACTTTTCCGTACGACCAGTCCTTACGCAACTCATCGCATGGGTCCGTTTTCATGACTTCTCCCCAAGTCTGCCTATTTTGATGAAAGTATTTGGGTGCCAAGCCTGCGTTGGGACACCCTCGACTTTCAGCCAAACGATTCTTTCCAGGATACTAAAGTCTTCCTCCCATTTCTTAATCAAGCTGAAGCAAGCTTGTATTTCAATGCTCGATTGAATTTTCTCCTCCTCGTCTCTAGCTTTTCGTATCGAAATAGTACCCAAAGACCTCCTAGATATTTAACAGAGTTCTCATTAATTCCTTCTGCAGCACACAGGATTATTGATGAATTCCAAGTTACTTAGGCATTTCAATTCACCCACTAGCTTGTCTTTTAATCTTTCCGATGTCCTTTTAACCTCCTCCATCTCTAGTTCCACCGACTTAATCTGAAGAACTTCCTCTATTTGGGTCTGCCTTCTGGATTGTTGCTGACTTTTCAAGCGTAACTTCACTCCTAACTTCTCTGTTTCGTTTAACTATATCAACGAATGAGACATTACTCCTTGTCGTAGACATCTCCTTGTCGAAATATTTTTTCTCCTGCTTGAAGTCTTCCTGCAAAGGCTCCTCTTTTCTAGCGTACTTTGCAACTCTAGCAAATAACTTGTTCTTCCCCAACCAGATTCTATTTAACATCTCTTCTTTCTTCTTAGTGTCCTTGAACCCTATTGAATCTCGCAAATCCAAAGCGTAAACCGTGTTTGTCCATCCTTGGGCTGATGAAAAAATCCACCAAAGTTCCCATCTTCTTTAAGTCTTCACATATTTCCTCTCTTTTCCATTCTCTTGGTAAGTTTGAAACGAAGTATGTAGTTGCTTCCTTGAAGTTTCCATCGTTCCACCTTCTCCGTTCTCGTTCGCTCGTCTCTAGCCACCCAAGTGAGTGTGCTCCGCCGTACCCTATCATGCCGGAAATCGCCGCTCATGAGAGAAAATTTATTATATATATATATAATATATATATATATATTATATATTATATATATATATATATATATATATATATATATATATATATATATATATATATACATATACATATAAATATCTATATACATATACATATATATATATATCTATATACATATACACTATACATATATATATATATATATATATATATATATATATATATATATATATATATATATATATATATAGATATTATATATATATATGTATATAGATATATATATATGTATATGTAATATAGATATATATATATATATATAATAGTGTATGTATATATATATATATATATTATATATATATATATATATATATAAATATATATATATATATATATATATATATATATATATATATATATATAATATATATATATATATATATATATATAAAAGTATATATATAACTTATCATATATATATATATATATATATATATATATATATATATATATATATATATATATATATATATATATATATATAAATATAAATATATAGGGAAGGGTTCAAATGAGAACCACTATAATGTTGAGAACCACTAATTCACAGTTTAATAAAT